>JANJGK010000027.1:6760503-6787984 GCA_039081455.1 Macrobrachium rosenbergii | reverse complement strand
AATGTTTATGCTATATTAATCTCTGGGGGAATGATTTACCTGTAAAACTGATATAAGATTGGTCACAATCGAGTCAAGGGACTTCGTGAACTCCTGTGTCTGTGGGGACTGGCTTTTGTTGGACGTCAATCAGGAATTTTGCTAAGGTATTTGGGTAGGTAAAAGCAAAATGGGTTAGAGTTTCCAAGTGTCTGTGTCAACGTCTTAATCCTCTCCAGGCGTGGGATTTTTATTTTATTGTAGCACATTTCTCTAGTCTTGTTCTGAGGGGGATGGTAGAAGATTATGTTTAACCTTGTAGATCGGTCTCTCAATTATATGGTCAGGTTACTTTAAATATAACAGCTGCTTATGGATTAGTTTAATTTCCTTTTCCAGGAAAGCTGGGGAGCAAATCTGTAAGGCTCTTAAGAATAAATTACTGGCTATGCCAGTCTTGATAGAGATGTCATGACAGCTAAAAAAGTGGATGTATGTGAGTGAAAATGTTGATTTTCTATATATGGTAAATTTGTATTCTGTCATGTCTCTAATTACTAAAATGTCAAGAAAAGGAATTGTGTTGTCTGTTTCCCATTCAACTTTAAATTTAATACTAAGCACTAATGCATTTAATTTTGAAAGAAATTCATTCAAATTTCCCCACTTATTATCACAAAATGTTAAGATATTATCTACATATCTCATCCACAGCAGGTCTTTAGGTTTTATTGCATCTATTATTATAGTTTCAAAATATCCCATGAATAGATTGGCTAAAACAGAACTTAAAGGGCTGCCCATGCTAAGCTAACATAATCTTCTACTGTCCCCCTCAAAACAAGACTAAAGAGACACTGAACAATAAAATGAAAATCCCACACCTGGAAAGGATTAAGACGTTGACACAAACACTTGGAAACTCTAACCCATTTGCTTTTAAATACACACATACCTTAGCCAAATCCTGATTAACGTCCAACAAAAACCAGTCCCTAAAGGCACAGGAGTTTACAAGATTCCTTGCCTCGATTGTCACCAATCTTATATCGGTTTTACAGATAAATCACTCCCCAGAGATTAATACAGCATCAACGTTCAGTTAGGTACAGACAACAGAGCTCAGCTATTTTTAACCACATAAATAACCATAATCACAGAATAAACTGGAATTTGTCGCATATAATTTATAGCAGCAATTTTTGGTTCAAAAGCCAGATGGTGGAATCAGCTTTGATTAAATAAAGAAATGTGATGAACCTTTCAAAAGGAGCCTGGGACTCAAATATTATAGATAAAATCTTCCTCTAGCCAGTGATTAGAAGGATTAAAGACAAATTATCAACTGAAGAGATGTAATGGCTGCCCTATGGACCTTCTGGCATAAATACTGCTTTTCTGTAATTTTTTCTCATTCATTATTTGCCTGAAGAGAAAGACAGTTTGGTCTCTGAAATATAGCATTTACTTTCTGCATTTTGGCATTTTTATGGTCTTAAATTTGAATATATATATATATATATATATATATATATATATATATATATATATATATATATATATATATATATATATATATATATATATATATATATAAAACATTTGGAATGATTGTTATATATTTTGTTTTTTTTAGTAAGCATTTTTCTTGGAGATATTCTGGGCAAAGGTAAATGGGAACAGTGCCTACATATTCAGTGAGCCAGTGCTGACAAAGGCCTGTCATCAGTCTGGCTTCCCATGGAGACAAAGGGCATCATGCCTTGGGTGATGCTCTGGCCATGTCACTAGAAGTCTTCAAGTTTTGGTAGAGCGTTCATTTGTTTGCGAGTTCAGCTCTCGTGGGCGTGTCATCAGAAGTGTGAATTATCCAATTTGAGTACAGGTTAGACATTTCGGAAAGAGATTCCCGTGAGATCAGATCCGCTTTCCTGGAAGACTTTGTGTACTGCCTGTGAGTTGAACTGAAACTTTATTTTCAAAAAACCTGAATGAGCTTTAATAACTCCGTTTAACATGTACTGATTCTTTGCACTGATTACCATGTGTTGAATTTCTTTTTCCCCATTTATTTTTATCTGCTATGTCTCTTTGATTTTTATTGATTTTTCTGAATTTGAATTTTGCCATGTTTAATTTTGTGTATCTTATGGGGTTCGTAACGTGCGAAATATCCCACATTTATTTTTCTCTGTGCCTGTTTTTAAGTTTTGTTTTCCCTTTGTTTCCTCAGATGTACCTAGAGGTCAATATAAATCGAGGTGAATGTGACTTATCATGGCTACGGTTGTGTTTGACTTATTTTGACTCTTTTGTTGTAGAGACTCAACTGGTGGACGTTGATAGCACCATGTTATTTTGTTACTTGGTTATTTGTGTGGTAACAATTCTGGGATGCTGATATTCCCATTTCATTCCTATCTTGATTTCAAACTATTTACCACGTTAGACTACTGAATAAATTGTATTTTTGTTGACATGTTTTTGCTGTTCTTCCTTAGTGCAGTTAGTAACTTGCATAACGAGAGAGAGATAGAGAGAGAGAGAGAGAGAGAGAGAGAGAGAGAGAGAGAGAGAGAGAGAGAGAGAGAGAGAGAGAGAGAACACACTTACCATTTTCTTTGATGTGGAAGGAGGTTATGACATTATCTGACCTTGTACAATATATATATATATATATATATATATATATATATATATATATATATATATATATATATATATATATATATTTATTATATATATATATATACACATACATATTTTTTAATCAGCCTTTGAGACATAATTTAAGATGTGTCCCCAAGACATCCATTTCCAAATTAGTCTCTTAACGAAGCCCAGAGCCGAAACTTGCAAATTCCGTCACTAGAAGGCCTTGTTCCTGGTTCTTGGTTCCTATGCGCTCACTCCACAAACACAGTTGTGGGCACACTACACTATTCTCATGAGGTGCGAAGCTTTATTCCCTTGAATACAATTTTACACAATTTTATTTTGACCTTACGTTATATATATATCATTTAACAGTTTTTCATTTAATTTAGCACCCCACCCCTAAACTTCCCAGATGTTACTTACTATTTCAAATTTACTTTTATTACTCCTCCCTTTTACGTTACTATCACTTTTTAACTGGTGCTGTCGCTCTCTGGGTCGATGACGTCCTTTATTTTCATGGTTATTCTTATATAATATTCCACTAGTTTTCTGTTCGGGGATTTCAGGGTCTCCAATGTTAAGTATTCTATTTCTTGTAAGGTTTTACACCTGAACAAATGTTCGGTGCTGTCCTCCTGCACTCTGCTGTTATAACAGACCTCGTCCTTATATCTTCCCCGGTAGTTAGCTTTCAGGTTCAACATATTCAGCCTGGTTTTCATTATTAAGCATGCATCCTTTGTTTCTAGTTCCCATAAATACTTATTTTCTTCAAAGTTATCTATGAATCTCAGCTCTTCATCTCTTTCTTCTTTTCTTCCAATGCCTTTTCGATATCTTGCTTTATTCTTCTCTTAATTTCCTTTTTCAGTTCTTTTTTGACATAATTTTCTTATCCCATTCATATCTATATTATACTTTTTACCTATATTTTCTACGCCTTTTGTCCAGCACTGTCCGTAGGGGGCTCTTAACTGGTCTTCTACTATTTCTTTGATTAATCTTTTCTTGTCTGAATTTATAATAATGTGGAATAGCATTATTTTCTTGTATTCAATTCTATAGGGTACTGGCCATATGCCGGACTCCGCTATAATTCCCCAGTAGGGCGTGTCTGCCCTTCGGCTGTTCATACATTCCTCGGAGGATCCTGTATTGCATTTGCTCCAGAGCGTTTGACTCGTTTTCTGTTAAGTTGCTCCAGGTCTCTATGTTGGCAAATAATGGTGGGACCACTACTGTTTTATAGATCTTTTTCCTTACTTCTAGTGCCATATTTCCTACTTTCTTTACGTCTCCATATTTTTTTATTTCTCTTAGTAGGTACTCTACCTTTTGATTGCTCGATTTAATACTTGTTTCTTTTGAGCCATTGTGGGTGTACCACTCTCCTAGGTATTTATATTCGCTTACACTACTAATTGGGCCGTTTTTTTTTTAACTCAGTTCTTATGTGGACTTCCTGGCCCTTTGTTCTTCTATCTGTTACCAGCACTGCTGACTTGCTTGGCTTAGTGTTAAAAGTGAACTTCTTCAGTTGCTCCAGACTACGGCAGTTGCCAGTTGCCATTTCTATACCTTCTTTCCTGCTGGTGGGGAACATTATATCATCAACAAATATTAGGGACTCCATTTCTATATTTCTTATGATTGTTATGTTCTTCCTGCTTATTTCATTCACTTTGTCTGTTGCTATGCTGCATAGCTTTGGGCCGTAAATTGTACCTTGTCTCACATTTTCTGTAATTTCGCTAGCGTCTGTTTCTCCCGCAGGGCATCTTATGACTGTTTAGCCGTTCTCATTCATCTTTCTTATCAACAAGCATCTCTCCATCCTATCATTTTCCTTTCCTGCGGCAGCGGCCCGCGTCTTCTTCTTCTTCTTCAAAATCCCAACTTCAGCAGAAGATTCCAAAGATCTATGGCGCAACTTCCTCGGATTTATGGCTTGATAAAAAAAGTGAAGCCCCAGCCATTTTGCATTAGGTTACCTGTGTTTAAGTTAATAATTCCATTTCTCGTTGACAGTTCATATTGCTCTGAATAGCATTTGTTTCAATAGAATATTATACTTAGGGATTTCTTTACTGGAATATTTTAATAACACTTTCATAAATAATAAAATAGCAACGAGGTAAAACCAGATTACAAACTTAGTGAATCATATCTTTTACGATCTACATACTAACGCCTGCCTCTCTCTCTCTCTCTCTCTCTCTCTCTCTCTCTCTCTCTCTCTCTCTCTCTCTCTCTCTCTCTCTCTCTCTCTCTCGCTGGTCGACAACGAGAAACAAGTATAAAAGCACCATTGCATATTCTGAAGTTTTATGCAAACTCAGCGAAATTTCTTTTAAGATAGCATTGTGTCATTCCTCAGGGAGTAAGAGGAGGCGCAGCTGAAGCATAAATGGACATTTCTTCTTCTTCTTCTTCTTCTTCTTCTTCTTCTTCTTCTTCTTCTTCTTCTTCTTCTCAGTTATTCAGATGCTTCCTTCCTTCTTTCTCTCTCCGGAGACTTCTTCGCTGTTTAACGGTGTAGGAGGGACCCGTAAAAAGACTTGTCGGACGGACATAATGCACACATACACAAAGACACAAACATACAAGCACATAAACATATGAGCTTACGTACATGCTCACTCACATGTGTCAAGAGAGCCAAGCTATTCTCTCTCTCTCTCTCTCTCTCTCTCTCTCTCTCTCTCTCTCTCTCTCTCTCTCTCTCTCTGTTGCTTTGCTCAGGAATATGGAAATATCTCTAGTTGTCTTCTCGCATTCTAGGGTATGTGTCTCTCAGAGAGAGAGAGAGAGAGAGAGAGAGAGAGAGAGAGAGAGAGAGAGAGAGCAAAAGTTACAGTGTAGACTCAATGACAGAAGATTATAACAATGATCAAGATGTATTATTATATTATTTATTATTAATATTTATTATTTGTAATATGATTAATAATCTTTGGTTTTTGCATTTTCAGAAACGCCGCATTGTCGTCAGTTTTGGTGAGTGTTGATAATAAATTTTTCTTATTAGTTTGTTTTTTGTAGTTTATTGTTGATAACTTTTTTTTATGTGTGTATTGTCATTTATTCTTTTGCTTCTGCGGGAATCTTGAGAATTCGTAATGTTGTCGTTTTCTTTGCTATTTTTGAATGTGTGTGCACATTTATTATTACTTTTGTAATTTTTATTGTTATTGGTATTATTGTTATAATTATTATCATCAGTGTTATTTTGAGATGCTGTATTAGATTTTACTTGTTTCTATATTGATTTACTATATTGAATTAACTATTGATAATTACAAGATACTTTTTTCGTGACTGTTCCATTCATTCCCCTTTTTTCACTCATTCTTCACTCTTACCACTCACTAGTGGCGAAAATAGTTTCTTGAATGGAATTCAGTTTCCACTTCAAAGGGAGTTCTCTTTGATTCTGAATCAAAAAACATTTCATTTTCATAAATTTTGATTTTATCACATCATCATGCGTCCTAACCAAAAAAAAATGTTTAAAATTTATTGAGGGTTGAAAAATTATCTCATTTATTTACGAAAACTCCCTCTCCATTTATAAGACGAGCAAAAGTTATACTGTTTCTTAATGTTGAGATTTAGAAAAAGTAACTTACCTCCTCTGAAAATAACTGGGCAATTTTTAAAGTTTGCCGAACTCCTTTTTGATGTAAACTACCCTTGTCGCTCGGTTATCATATTATATATATATATATATATATATATATATATATATATATATATATATATATATATATATATATATATATATATATATATACATATATATATATATATATATATATATATATATATATATATATATATATATATATATATATATATATATATATATATATATATATATATATATGTATGTATTGCTACGATTCTGCCTTAGATACTTACTGGATTCTGGCCTGCATCGGATAATCAGAGGGAGTTCTTTTACATTACCAAGAACCTACCATATTTTAACTAAAATCTGACTAATAAGACTGGTTAAGGCAGATCCGTAGAAGAATCAATCAAAGGAAAATTACTGGTTTAGTGCCTTCTTCATGTGAGGGAAAGATTACATAGACTCAAAGGGTTCTGTTAATTAATTATATTTACATAACAAACACAGATCAGAAGAATGACGAATTACGGGGAAGATAATGATAAGGTCCTGCTAAATGAATGAATCCTACTCAAGAGAAATCTTCTATGCCGATGATGTCTTCATAACAGAAGCATCACAGATGGGTAGACTAAATGGGTGGCATAAGGCACTGCACATGGGATAGAGCCAAGATTTGGTTCCACAGCCCAGGCTGATCTGCAATGAGATGCAATACGGTTACTTGCAAAAATGATAACAGCGCAAAGGGAACTGATGGATTGCACAGATGGTGCCAAACAACTCAGTTTCAAACACTAAATACACAATTATGTTAACACTATCACTGAAGGTACTCGCCAATGAACAGAAAATAAATCAGGCAGAGGAATGATGGAATCGTAACTGATTAAAGAAACCTTATTCTGGTGCATTACCTTCGTCAAGATGACAGTATCCTGGTCCAATAGAGAGTAGGCAGTAGAGGGAGGAAAGTGAAGGGATGCAACTTACAAAAGTGTACTGGGTTGAGCCTTGAGGTTGAACATGTGGAGGGAGTACAAGGGACAGGTAAGAGGGATGGACAGCAAGTGTCCTCAGTGAAGTTCTGAGCGCTTCTCTCCTCGAGCTGCTGTTTCATGGTCCATATATAATGTCAGGGGATTAAGCCTGAGCATCATTGTAGATGGCGCTGAAGTCACGCATGTGGGGTCACCTTCCCAGGTGTCATGACTGCTGGCACATGTTCAGGAACTATGATCTGGGTGCTTTCTCTTTTGGCTCCTCCTTTGCCAGCTGTCAGCTGCTGGCGAAGATTAGTGTCTTCGAAGGCTGCACCTAGGGATAAGGATCTCAGGCAGTCACTTTGAACAGGGAGGTATTAAGGGCTTACCCATACAGGGAAAAAGGGAGAGAATTGGTGAAGGGACAAAAGAAACCCACAGTTCTTTTATTTAAAAATGGGTAAAATGAGTTATTCTTTTATCCCTTACATTATAAAAAGCTGGTGAGGTTACATACATACATGGATACATACAAACATAAATACATACATACATTACATACATACATATCTATATATATGTATATATATACACACATATATATATATATATATGTGTATGTATGTCTGTCTGTGTTTATGCGTATACATCCAGTACAGGTTCTTTTGAAGTAGAATTTAGAGAAAGGCTTATAAAGGAAAATAAAAAAATAGCCAGACTGAATAGGTTCTTGAAATTTCATAAGTTGAAACTGTACTTGAAAGTTAGAGTTTTCATATGTCTAGAGCAGTCTCTATTGCTTTATGGGCATTTATCTTGTGGGAAAATGAAACTATATATTAAATATCTTACCGATTTGAGAATAATTCTTTAAAAAAGAATATTATTAGGAGTCAGAAGGCAGGATATAGTGAGAAATTATAAATTAAAGGAAATGCAGATGAAATAATGACGAAAGGTAGACGGAGATGGCTTGGACACGTCCTTCGCATGGGAGACCAGAACTTGATGGAATGAAAAAGAGATTCCTCTGATGTGCTGTTATGGATAAATTACTCTCAACATCATCTCCATATAATGAAAATCAGACTGGTTGGTTTGTTACAATATTCTCTTCACTGTTAAAGAAATCACAAAGTTTATAAAAGTCTGAATAACTTTGAAAGACTTACCGTAGATATTAAAGGCTTTTTTATAAACTAATTTCATGACTTATAGACAAGAGAAAATGTGCATTATACAAACAGCTCTTCCAAACTCTTGGCGTCGTAAAAATGCTTGAAACTTCTCACCTGGAGTTCTTCTTTGAGCGAGGAAGAGGAAGAAGAAGAATTAGGAGGAGGAGGAGGAGGAGGAGGAGGAGGAGTGAGTGAGTTCGACCTCCTTTCTTCAAGAGGGAGAAGAAGACTGATGGAGATTCTCGGATCCTCTAAAGTCTTTATTTAGTCAATGCCATCAGATACACTCTTCCTTTTATCCCCCTTAATTTTTTTTCTAATTTTATTACTTTGGGAGAAAATGGGACCACGTTATGGGTTCCCCTCTTCTCCAGTCGACGTGTTACAACGTCTTGTTTACGCCAAAGAACACCGAGGAATGAATGAACAAACAAGGAAATGTTATTGTAGTATTACCATTATGAGTCACTTAGACCAATGTGCTTTGAGTTTGAATCTCTCTCTCTCTCTCTCTCTCTCTCTCTCTCTCTCTCTCTCTCTCTCTCTCTCTCTCTCTCTTTGAACATTCCCTCACTGATGCCAATGTGCTTAGACTTGAATCTCTCTCTCTCTCTCTCTCTCTCTCTCTCTGGGAACATTCCCTACACGTGACACTGCATCTGGTGCTCGACTAAATTCCTACAACAACGCGAAACAGGAATTCCAATTCAGTAAGTAAGCGGAAGCGAATTCAGGCGACTTCAGTCGCCCTTTGGGGACGATTGAAGAAGCCTTTAACTCATTATGCCTTAAACAGGGGGCCCTCCACCCACACCCCAGTCCCCAAGAAGTCACAAGGTCTTAATTCATAGAAGAAGAAGAAGAAGAAGAAGATATTGAATAATCAAACCTCGACACCCGCGAAGTGTTGAAATAACGGAATCAAAAGAGGAACTCGTAAATTCTCCCAGATCTGAAACGCAGTCGGAGGGAGAGAGAGAGAGAGAGAGAGAGAGAGAGAGAGAGAGAGAGAGAGAGAGAGAGAGAATATGGCGAGATAACCGTAAAAGGGGGCATTCATCCCCCTCCCCCCTTAAATTAATGACTTACTCATCGCATCCCCTAAAGAAATATGCAACTGCAAATCAGCTCGATGTTTTATCCAATTTAGAGGAGAGGGAAGTTGATTATACAACTACGAAGTATCGATTTCTTTAAGGCAGTGTTATGGAGGTGAAGTCGACACTCTCTCTCTCTCTCTCTCTCTTTTATTGTACCAATGTCACAACTAAAAGCATAAAATAATATTTAAATCCACCGTTATTTGTCCAGCACTAGAATCCATGACGGAACCTCCCACTAAGATCCCACTTTGTCAAGATCATTCATAGATATCAACTGATCACTTAGTGCAGTATATTGATGTTTTAGTGTCAGCTGGCCTTATGTCAGCACAGGCTCTTGCTCTTGGGCAGCCCTTAATATCAATGAAATAACGATAAACACTTGGAGATGTTAGAAATGCTACTACAGAAGGATTCGTTTTACTTTCATATATATTTCTTCCAAAGTCGGTTGTTCGTGTTTTCTATTCTTCAGCCGAAAGCTCCTTTTCTCTCTTGTCAGACGATTTTATCTGCCTTTTCTCTTGTGTTATTCAAAGGTAAATGAAAAACAGGATGTGGTTTGCCTGGTTCATTAGATAGTTGTCAACACCCGATATATACAGCTAGTTCTTCAAAAATAATCTCAGAAATTCGACTTCATATTATATCATTTTGCGTGCAAATATCCCGTGAGAATAATAATAAAAATCTATTGAACTGGAAAAATTATCTCTTTGTTTATTTTTTTTTTTAGCATTTCAAGGGGCAAGATTAGTGACTTCTATATCATCCATTTTACTTGAAGAAAAATGATTCAGCTGAGAGGGATAATATTTCTGCTTTTTCTTTTACGCTTTTGAAGACATATTTAACAGTAAAAGGAAAACTAACTTTACATTTCAACGATTTATTTTTCTCTAAAGTCTGCGTGATCGATTATTTTTTTAATAGCTTACAAGTCTGCTTAATCGATTATTTTTTTTTAAGAGCTGACCTTAAAGTCTGCCTGATCAATTATTTTTTATGATTAGCTGACCTTAAAGTCATAGATGGATTATTTTCAATTAATAGATGACCTTAAAGATTGCTTGATTGATTATTTTTTTAATAGCTGACCTTAAAGTCTGCTTGATCAATAATTTTTTTTAATAGCTGACCATAAATTCTGCTTGATCCATTATTTTGTATTAATAGCTGACCTTAAGTATTCTTGATCGATTATGTTTTTTTCTAATGCCTGACCTTAAATTCTGCTTGATCGATTATTTTTTTATTAATAGCTGACCTTAAAGTCTGTTCGATCAATTATTTTTTTTATTAATAGCTGACCTTAAAGTCTGCTTGATCGATTATTTTATTTATTAATTGCTGACTTAAAGTCTGCTTGATCGATTATGTTTGTTAATAGTTGAAAGTCTGCTTGATCAATTATTTTTTTTAATAGCTGACCTTAAAGTCTGCTTGATCGATTATGTTTTTTTATAGCTGACCTTAAGGTGTGCTTGATTGATTATGGTTTTAAAGTCTGCGTGACCAAAAGTCTGCTTGATCGATTATATTTTTTTTTTTACTAACAGCTGACCTTAAAGTCTGCTTGATCGATTGTTTCTTAATAGCTCAACCTAAAGTCTGCTTGATCGATTATTGTTTTTAATAGCCGACCTTAAAATCTGTTTGGTCGATTATTTTCTTAGTATATGACGTTAAACTCTGCTTGATCGAATATTTTTTTAATATCTGACCTTAAGGTCAGATTGATTAATTATGTTTTTTTAATAGCTGACCTTAAAGTCTGTTTGATCGATTATGTTTTGTAATAGCTGACCGTAAAGTCTACTTGTCGATCATATTTTGTAACAGTTGACCTTAAAGTCTGCTGCATCGATTATTTTTCGTAATAGTTGACCTTAAAGTCTGCTTGACCGGTTAAGTTTTTTAATAGATGACCTTAAAGTCTGCTTGATCGATTATATTTTAATAGTTTACCTTGAAGTGTGCTTGATCGATTATTTTTTCAATAGCTGACCTTAAGGTCTGAGTGATCAATTATTTTTTTAATAGCTGACCTTAAAGTCTGCTTGATCGATTATGTTTTGTAACAGCTGACTGAGAAGTCTGATTGATCGATTATTTTTTAAATAGCTGACCTTAAAGTCCACTTGATCGATAAATTTTTTACAGCTGACCCTAAAGTTTGCTTGATAGATTACTTTTTTAATAGCTGACCTTAAATTCTGCTTGATCGATTATGTTTTTCAACAGCTGACCTTAAAGTCTTCTTGATTGATTATTTTTTTAATAGTTGACCTTAAAGTCTGCTTGATCGATTTTTTTTATTAATAGCTGACCCTGAGTCTGCTTAATCGATTTTTTTTTTATTAATAGCTGACCTTAAGTCTGCTTGATTGATAATTTTTTTTAATAGCTGACCTTAAAGTCTGCCTAGTCAGGCTTTTAATTTTTTTGCAAGTAGCCAATGTTAAAGTTTCCCCGGTTAGTTTTATTGGAATAATTATCCGGCTTTAAACTTTACTCTGTAAGTTTCCTTGAATGAGCTGCCCGCAATGTTTGTCCAATCACCGTTTCTATCATATTACCTGGCCTTGAACTTAGTTTTTTTTTGTTCATTAGCGAATATCAAAGTTTGCCTGGTTAATTTGTTTATATTAGCCGACCCCAAAGTTTGCCTAGTAACTTTTCGTAATTAGACAACGTTAAAGTTTGCCTGCTTTTTTTTTTTTTTATCAGCCGACCGCAAAGTTTGCCCGATTAGTATTTTTCAAATATGCTGATTTGAAGGTTTGCCTGGTAATCTTCTTCTTCTTCTTCTTCTTCTTTTATTTTTTTAGCTAACGTGGCAGTTTGCCTGTTCAGTTATTTCAGTTATCCGAACTCATAGTTTACTCAGTTCGTTTTTGAATCAGCCAACATATTAACTTCCTGGTTTTTTTTTTTTTATACATTAGTCGACCTTAAGGGTTGCCTGGTCAGTTTCTTTTCATACGCAGAAGTTAGTACTTACCCAGTCATTTTTCTTTTATTATCCAACTTCAGTTTTTCCTTATCCTTTTTGTAAATTAGCGAACGTCAAAGCTTGCGTGATGTTTGCTTGCCTGGTCTGATGTTTAAGCTGATTAAGTTTGCCTTGTCAGTTTTTTTTTCTAAATTAGCTAAGCTTATAGTTTACTCAGATGTTTTCTTTTAATTGGCCGACTTTAAAGTTTGCTGGTCAGATTTTTTTTCAAATTAGCTTTTCTTAAAGTTTGACCAGTGTGAATTATTTTATCCGTTTATCTTACAATTATTCCAATTAGCTGTTCGATATTTTACTTAGCCGACCTTGAAGTCTGCTGTGTGACTTTTATTTTAATTCTCTGTCCTCAAAGTTTCGTCAGTTATTTCGTGTCTTTAGACGACATTAAAGTTTGCCTGGTCAGCTTTTTTTTTTTTAATTAACTGACCTCAAGGCTTTCCTGGTCAGCTTTTTTTTTTTTAATTAACTGACCTCAAGGCTTTCCTGGTCAGCTTGTTTTTTTTAATTAACTGACCTCAAGGCTTTCCTGGTCAGCTTGTTTTTTTTTTTAATTAACTGACCTCAAGGCTTGCCTGGCCAGTATTTTTTTTTATTTGCTGACCTTTAAGTTTGCTTGTCAGTTTTTATTTATTAGCAACTTCAAACTTTGTCTGATCAACTGTGGTTTTTTTTTAATTAACCAGCATTAAAGTTTGCACAGTCAGCTTTTTATCTTTTCTTTATATTAGCTGACCTTAAAATTGATAAAATTAGCCTACCTTAACTAAATTATGTCCAAACAGATTTTAATTTTTTTTAATTAGCTGACCTTAAATTTTTTTTATTAGCTGACCTTAACTGAAGCTTGTCCAGACAGTTTTGAATATTTATTAATTAGTTGACCTTAAAACTGTTCCAATTAGACGACCTTAACTAAAGTTTGTCTGGACAGATTTTCATTTGTTTTAGATTAGCTGACCTTAACTAAAGAGTTCCTAGACAGCTCTTTATTTTTTTTTTAATTAGCTGACTTTAAAATTGATGGTATTACCTGACTTAAAGTTTACCCAGTGAGCGTTTTATTTCTTTTAAATGAACCAATCCTAGAGTTTTTTTTTTAATCGGCTCAGCTAGCTGACCTTAATTTTTTTTATTAGCCGACCTTAGCTAAAGTTTACTCAGTGACCTTTGTATTTCTTTTCAATTGTCTGACCTTAAGTTTTACTTTTTAATCAGCGACCTCAATGGAAGTTTGGGTACCTTGTGCATCTAACGCTGATATTCGAAGTGCTCAAAGACTTAGCCATTTTTCAATAGAAAGAAGAAACAGGTTTCCAGTTAAAGGAAAAACCTCAGCAGGAGTAACATCAAAAAACTGTCTTTTATATCACAAATAACATTACAAAAATAGTCTTTGGAAATGGTTGGACCACCCGGTGCCAGACGACACTGTTATGAAGATAGCCTCTCCCATCCGACCTGACCCCTGGATATATATATATATATATATATATATATATATATATATATATATATATACATATATATATTCTATGAGTATCAAAGTATCATGAATACGGAATCTTAATTTGTGACTTGTTTCATTCGCATAACGGTGCGTAATGTTTAGCCTCTCAAAGTTCTAACGTGAGAAAGGCGTATTTTATTCCTTACGGGAAGGGCGTAAACTCTCAGAATACGCCAGCAAAATGAGCAAATATAAATAACATACAAATAAATGAATAAAAGCAGGCTTAGACATATAAAGACAATGATAAAACAAGATCAGTTTGTATTATGGTAATAGTGTTAAAGGAAACATTTGAATGCTGTTATTTGTCGTAGTGAGACATTGTGCTCTTTACAGTATTGAGAGAGAGAGAGAGAGAGAGAGAGAGAGAGAGAGAGAGAGAGAGAGAGCATGGAATCAGCACTGTTTTAGATTTGCGAAAGATGTTTTTGAAAGATGATTCAGTTTCAGAATCGCTAAGATTAGTTTCCTAAACTTCTAAAACGTTTGAGAAGTGTTACTTTGGTCCCTGGAATCTAAACACGTTTGCCTATACAACGGCACTCGCCTTCACCTGCTCATCCAGTTGCTTTCATTATTATTAATTTGTTGATTTATCTGTTTTTCTCATTACTGAACTTCTCTTTCTGTATTTCCCATTACCCCCTGTTGCCTTTTTCGAGTGAACCCCATATTCTGTGGTAGCCTGAATAGAGTTCATTTTCTGAATAATAATAATAATAATAATAATAATAATAATAATAATAATAATAATAATAATAATAATAATAGTAATAATATGTAATTCAAGATTTAAGTTTATAGCAGTTTTGACCATCAAATGTTTGTCGCGACACTATTTAAATCTCTCTCTCTCTCTCTCTCTCTCTCTCTCTCTCTCTCTCTCTCTCTCTCTCTCTCTCTCTCTCTCTCTCTCTTCAACCAGATGGGCCTTCGTTGCCCCAAGCAGTGAATTACGGTGTCTTGTTGTGATACCACTGTAGTCTACTTGAAAGGTAAATAATTCAGTGCTTCAGTAAACTGAGGAACAAATGGTTTTTAATGGAGCATGTCCCATTGCCCACTTTTGCCCAGGAATCGAACCTGGGTTTTCTCACTTGGTAGGCGTGAAACCTATTGGTCATACCACAAGGCCGCAAACTTTCAGACATACTCATATATATATATACTATATATATGTGTGTGTGTGTGTGCACACACCTGACCTTCTTATGGTGTGAATGGTAGCATTCTTGCCCACGAAGTGAGAAGTCCCAAGTTCGACTCCTGGGCAAAAGTTGGCAGACACCACCAACATATACCTTTTCCATTTGGGAGATGGTCCTAGAAGTAGTTAGCCTTAATGCTTTGGCAAATATTTTGATTTGTGGGGGGTTGAAGGTGCTAACTCCACACCCTATCCCACTGAGATTCTAGAGGCCTTTGTGCAACTGGCCACTCACCCAAAGATTGACCAGACCCAACTTTTAATTAATGTTACAGATCGAACAGCCAGTAGCACAGCAGAATATTAGGACTGATGTCCTCCATACTTTCCAATTAGACAGGCTTCAGGCTTCTTTTTATCAGTTTAACCAGTCTTTACTCTGTATGTCAATTTTTTCAACACTTGACCAGGAAGGAGAGGTTTCTTTCAGAGCCATCTTACCCTTTTACCAAGTGCTGCTGTTTCAAGGAAAGTAGCACTATCAAAGATGTGAGTTCCATTGGGGTGGTGGGGTCTTCATGGTATCCAAAAATGAAAATCTAGAACCAAAATGCCAAGTCCTACAAGTGAAGGTAAACAGGTGAATGTGCGCTGCTGAACTTGCCTTTTTATAGTTGATGTGGTCATCATGTATGACAGCCTCTTATGACCTGAAAGTTTGCTCCCCTATCTTCTCATCTGGAGATGATTTTAAGGTCAAAACTTTGGCCATGCCCCATCCTACAGGTCCACAATACAGGGAAAACCTATAGTCTGTGTAAATTATGGATAGGGAGTTCATCAATGAACCCAAATGCGTGTACTTCCAAAAGGGTTAAACATCATCATCAAGTGAACTAATTATTTATCATTTTGAAATTTAAATCCTCGTCTGAAGAGCAATATAAAAATAAAATGCATCTATTTCTTCTGCTGTAGATGCAAAATTTGTAAAATAAGTAATAAGTAGAGGAACTGGCACAACAAAAGAGTATGAAAGTTAACAAACTCACTTAAAGGCCACATTCTAAAAAAAGAAGGATGATAATTTTGACGAGAACAGGTATAGTCACTCAGAGAGTCAGGTTACCTGCAAAAAATCTGGATAATTTAAAGTCCTGCTGGCAGAACTTTCACTGAAGATGGGAGTGACAGCAGCTGTAGTGTATCTGCCTCTGTGCAAGGTTGATCCAGTGTTGGAATTTCATGGCATTTCTAATTTCTCGAAGCTGGGCCAGGAGATGCTGTATCTTACTAACATTTGTTGGTGTTGTGGATATCTGAAGGAAATCTGACAAGATAAGCAGTAGCTGTGTCTTCCTAGAGGAACATATCAACTTATGATGTGGAAGTTGTTCAGGTAAAAGGAAAGAGTGCAAGTTGGGAGCTTTCTGTGGAGGAGGGTACTTCAGCAGCTTCAGGAAAGATTCTGGTTCCTAGAAAATGCCAGATCATTCCAGGAAACAATAGAAATATCAGCAACACATCTAGCACATGTATGTACCAGAAAAACTGGTCCAGAACTTAAGATGGACTCATGTAAGTCGTTTCAAATTTTCGTAAACTTTCTTCCATAACTTCTGCAATTGAAATGTTATACTGCTATTAACCAACAGAGGGGCCATTGTTTACATTTTACAGTGGGACTAAGATTCTTTGTAGCATCCCGTCTGCCTTAGCTGTTCTGCTTCCAGCCTTCCGTTTTTCATTTGCTCCTTTTGAGCTTGTTCCATTTAATTGCCTAGCTACTTTTGCTCTTACCTCGTTCCATTTTCAATTATTACTTAAGAACAAATACTTCAGGCAACCCCATTTGGGAGTCTAGTAATGTAACTAATTGGTTATATGTTATGCTAATAATAATGATAATAATATCCTCTTTTATTTATGCTCTGCTAATTCTCGGTATGACTGATCCTTGCTCTCAGCAATATAGTTCATGGGCCAGATGAACATCATTCTTGGCTGATTTTACTTTGGATATGCCTCACTAATCTGCCAAGTATTGCAGTTCTTGGCAACCCCAAAAGGTCCAGTCCTAAGAATAGATATAATATCCTGATCTTTGTCGTTATGAGAGGGATTTCTGATCCTTAACTATTTCAAAATGCTGAACACTTTTTAGTTAGGATCTCTGGATCACATTTCTCATCTAGTTCTTGGCAATTCTGATTCTCCCTTTCCTACTACACTGCCGCCCCTAATGTTACACACTCGCCTACATTATCTGTGTGTCGGATTTCTAAGATTATTACTTAGTTGAAGGCTCCAAGATCTGTGATGTCTGCCATACTCAAAATGGAATTTACATATAAAATTGATCCTCTACTTTAAACCATTAAATTGTTTATGTCATTGAAAATACAGTTCTGGCTTGAATCTTTCAAATTAACGTTTGGATATGTTAGTTTCTAACAGTGGTAAAGTATCAAAAACTTTTTTCAGCTCTTAACTTTCTCATACACCCTGAATCCAACTCTTAATATCGAGACCACCTGTATAGTACTTGCAAGGCAATATCCGCTGTGGATAACTTATTATGTCGATGCATCATATCCTCTGTAAGAGTTGGAGTTGGAAAGTCTATTGCTATTAGCTATTACCCCTGAGGCCTTTCACAGCTAATGGCTTCATTTAATGCTTCTATTCATCAACTTTCCATCCACTGTTGATGATGGCACAATAACAGCTTCCCCTTCTTTGTTTTAAGGGATATTCTTCAGGGCTGTGTCTATCATTTTCATTCTCGACATATTTCAGTACAATCTCTCTTTTAACTATGACCAATGATCCAGCTGCAACTTCTTGCCTTCCTCCTTTGTCTACCCTCAATCGCCAATCAATCATCGGAAATTCATCACAACAAAACTATTCTAGACCCCAGGAGGAAAGAGTAGTAATAATTGCACTTCAAAAAACTGTACCGAAATCGTAGCAAGCTTTGGGCAATGATTCCGATCAACGATAATTGTTGCAGAAGACAACCAATGGAGTAGGAATCTTACAGAGACATTTCCTTCTTATTCAGCCATCAGAAACAGCAATGTAGCCAGGATGTAAGGGCAGGCTTGTAGACACCTGCTTCTGTTAGTGGTTTCTGTGAAAGAAATGACACAGGTGATTAGATATTAAATACTGTCAAAAAGTACACCCAGTAGGTAAATACTGCCCTAAAATGGAAGACTGCTGTTAAAAAGTTAAGTATACCTTAGTTTTACCAGACCACTGAGCTGATTAACAGCTCTCCAAGGGCTGGCCCGAAGGATTAGACTTATTTTTTATGTGGCTAAGAACCAATTGGTTACTTAGCAACGGGACCTACAGCTTATTGTGGAATCCGAACCACATTATTGCGAGAAATTAATTTCTATCACCAGAAATAAATTCCTCTAACTCTTCATCAGACTGCAGTAGCTGCAAAAATACAAAACTGAGAAAAATGGTAGTTACTCCCTTGCCATACTGGTGATTTTGCAGATACAGCAAATGGGACCCCTAAATACCCGTGGAAAGCATTGAAGAATCATACTGAAACTGCGGTAACTTATGTATTAATGGTTCACAAACCCAATAGGTGGTATATCTCAATTTCGAAAATTCTGCAGATATACTGTAATTTTCCATTTTCTCCTTTGAATACTGTATATATAAAGGAAATCTTAAAATTTTCAAAGTAATTCATATCCAACTACACAAACATGGTCGCTTAGTGTGGTAAGGCCTGTTGTGGACTTTTGAACTCTTCAAACCACAGAAACCTAATTTGAAATGCGAGCGACGTAAGTACTCTGCAGTTACCTTTAATATAACATTACGCAGGACAAATATTAATAACAGGGATTTTCATGCATAAAGGGATTACTCCCCGCTGATAATGTAATTTTACATAATCACCTTATGCAGCGTGACTAATATTGGATCACCCGGCCGTTTAGTCCGCTCGCATTAGCTTTATAATTTGCTTTCATTTATCCATAGTAATTCGCTTCTGTCGGGTTTGTGGTCAAGCTTTTGTTGTTGTAAATGCTATCACACAGATATAACATTACATATATATTTAAGAGCTTGTAAATTGGCTGTGCTGCATTGTAAATATATATATATATATATATATATATATATATATATATATATATATATATATATATATATACATATACATATATATATATATATATATATATATATATATATATATATATATATATATATATATATATATATATATATATATATATATGTACACCTCCAACCTCCGGAGAAACAGCTCGAAGAACAATCCAAGGCGGGTCAGGGAAAGGCACTGCTGTCCATATGCATTTTATTATAATATGCCGACGATTCACAACTCCTCATAGTTGCATTTTCTAGGCTGTAAACAGCGAACATGACAATCAGTAAACTAATAAAATCAGAATTACAAATTAAAATTTATTCTGAATGCTGTATTGTAATTTTAATTTGTAATTCTGATTTTATTAGTTTACTGATTGCCATGTTCGCTGTTTGCAGCCTAGAAAAAGCAACTGTGAGGAGTTGTGAAACGTCGGCATATTATAATAAAATGCATATGGACAGCAGTGCCTTTCCCTGACCCGCCTTGGATTATATATATATATATATATATATATATATATATATATATATATATATATATATATATATATTACGAATTAATGCTGAAACAATTCCTTTTCGTTTGATATATATATATATATATATATATATATATATATATATATATATATATATATATATATATATATGTAATATATATATAGTCACATAAAAGACAGCAAAATTTGAATTTTATGCCTTTCTACATCTGGTGGATGGTAAACTTACAAGTTTGTTGGCTGGTAACTCTACAGTTTTGCCATCCAACCCACATAGCAAGGCATAAAACCGACATATTTTGTTACTCTTCATGTGAGAGAATATCAACATAAAGGGGATCCACAAAATATTTACTTGAGAAGGGAATAATTAAGTGCCAGTAGCAAACAAGGTTACATATTTGTGACATCATTCTTAGGTGATCCTGACGAAACAACGTGACTTAGAGAAGCAAAGACGACCTATTGTGTACCTATTGTATAACTTTTAATGAGAGAGAACAGATAATCCCTTGCCTTCATACTGATTTTGCAGATACTGTAAATGAGACCCCCTAAATACTCGTGGAAAGCATTGAAGAATCTTTCTGAAACTGCCTTAACTTGTGATTTAGTGTTTCACGAGCCCAATAGGTGGCATATCTCAATTTCAAAAATTTTGCAGATACTGCAGTTTTCCATTTTAGGGCAGCATAGGTCAGGTGGTGTGGAGAACCAAAAATGTTCTGTTTGTAGCAAACTAAATTTGGTAAAACAAATAATGCATATTCTTAAACTGATCGCAGGGTCAAATTTTATGATACTCGACAGCCTCTTTAATCAGATGCAAAAAGCAAGTGGGAACCAGTATCTTATGTCTGGCCTCTGCCTGGCCAGCAGTGCCTCGGTAGTATATTCGAATCATAAATACAATAAACCCTCCGGATAACGCATCCCTAATTCGCACAGCCTTCGATGCTTCATTAATTCCATTTACAACGCAAATTGCACGAGTAACACGAGTACTTTCGACCGAACGAATACTTCCAACTTAGTGTACCTTCCGGAGTGCCATGGCAAATGCCGAGACGTAAATTCAGAGAATGAAGCAAATACGTCATATATTTGTAATGCTGTTTATGTTTTGTTAACAGGCATTAATAATCATGTTCAATTCACAGCAATATAAGTAGACAAAGTAAACTGTATTTACCCATTAAGCTAATTACTACCTGTTTTTTTAATATGCAATGAAGATCAGTAGAAATAAATGTCTGTTACTTTTAATTACATGAGTGTCAATGATTCCTGTGGGCACCAAAAGAGTTAGAAGACCTAGGCCTACTTGGATGAGAACTAAGAGATGATAGGCAGGAGATGAGTGGCGATTTGTAAAAGTGAAAGCACAGGAAAGACGTGCAAGGCAGAATTTCTCAGTTTGCTTTTTCATAGTATTGGATGAAATGATGATGATGATGATGATGATGAAGATGATGAGTGATTAATGGTGGAAGAATGGAAGGTACTGAATGCAGGATACCTGCCAAGGATCTGAAAACGTAGGTATCCAAGGAGGCAAAATTTGGGATACATTGCGTGGCTGTTGAGCTAATTCCTATTTATGGAAGTGATCAGAACAAAACTGTTTTATTACTGTTCAGTCATGTGGAGAGACTAAATAACAAAATGTTGGGTAAAGTCTGTACAGTTTCAAACACAGCCTTTAATTTACAATCATTGAACTACAACCCTCATACATCCATTCATCCACAACCTCCACCCTCAGCCTTTCATCTACAAGTTTTTATTGGTCAGAGGAAGGGGTCTGAATAGGTTTTGGGTGGATGGGGAGGCAGAGGTACTAGAATGAAGGGGCCTTAGAATGCATGTAAGATATGGTAGCGTTGTGTGTGTCTGTAGGAAGGGGTCGATGTACTGCTGATGAACATTCTGGCTAGATATACAAAGCAAATGAAGTTGTGTTTTTCTGCACAGTGTTTCACGCTTGGTTTCCCCAATGGAGGTAGTGCCATCAGTGCACCTCATGTGATGCACTGTAGGCATTACTTAAGGTTCTTTGCAACATCCCTTCGACCCCCCTAGCTGCAACCTCTTTCGTTCCTTTTTCTGTATCTCCGTTCACATTCTCTTTCTTCCATCTGACTTTCTACCTTCTCCTGACAATTCATTCATAGTCCAGCTGAAAAAGGTTTTCCTCCTGTTATGCCTTTAAAGCCTTCTTACTGTCAGTTTCCTTGTCAGTGCTGAATGACCTTCATAGGTCCCAGTCCTTGGCCTTTGGCCTAAATTCTATATTCCAATTCCAGTTCCTTGCTCTTGATTCAACAGTTAACGGATTAACGTAACAACCAGAAATTTTTTTTAATCTGTGCCAGAAAAAGTAGCCTGTGTAGTGTAGTCAACAAACAACTACTACAGTTAATGAATGAGAAAAATATCACAAGGAAGGGGAGAAAAAAGAGTTTGACCTACCTCTGTAAACATCAGGAGTCAGATTGATGATGAGGGGAGCCGAGAGGTTGACTGTGTCGTCGTCGTACGTCGTGTGGGATCTGGAAGACGTCGGTGCTCCTCCTAGGCTGTTGTACAGTTGGGTCATCAGTGTCGTCGTGTAAACACCTATGGTCGTGATCGTCGACGACGTGGGTGGCGGAGCGATGGTTGTAGTGATTTCTGAAGGTGAGAAGAAGTTTCTAACTTAGAATTACCCTTCCTCACACCATGGAGTGCTCAGTAATATTCTTACAGGATCCCAACGCAACACAGTGAAGACTCACGAACGGCCTAAGCTGTTATTCCCAAACTACTGTATGAGCTGAGTGCAAGAGAATTTCTTCGATTACACAAGCACACACGAGTCGCTCTTAGGGTATAAAATGCCAGTCTTTGACAAAGGGTTTTGGAAATTATTATCAAGTCCAAAGTTCCTTAGAAGTTCAGCTGTGTCTTACTATGTAGGTTAACTTTCTTATCACTTGCTTTCACAATTTAACACTTACTCTGCATGATAATATAAATTGTAATTCCAATATATGTATGTATGTATGTATATATATATTTGTATGTAGTGGGCTTTATTGTACCGCAGTGGATCTAAGCAAAGGGGCATTCTAATTTCAAGAAAAAAAGTTTTGTCAATATATTTCTGTTTTCTTCTGTCGCTTGATTTTGTCGCTGATATCATTAACATTAGGACAACAGTTTAACATTTTGAATAAATCAGTTAATCGCTGGATTAAAGCAAGTTGAAGGATGGAAGAAAAGTAAGGTCACAATCAAACATCGGAAGGAAAAACTTAAAAATCCACAAGACAGTGAATGTTAGCCTTAGAAGACAGAACGTCATACAAGGAGAAAGAAAGTCCTAACCTCTTAAAGTTGGGGTGTAGGAGCCTTGACCTTCCTTGTTTCTTATCGAGCAAGTGTAGCGCCCGAAATCCCCCGGAGTAAGTTTTCTAATCTGCAAAGTCATATTATGCCTGGGAAAGAAGGAACATTATGTGGAAAATTAATGAACTGGGTTCCAGTCATATGCATTCAGATGGGAGCAACAAGCAACATCTTACTTTCCACCCTCTCCTGACACTTGATTCATAGTGCAACTGCAAAAGGTTTTCCTCCCATAACACCTTTCAGACCTTCTTACTGTCAATTTCCATTTCAGCGCTGAATAACCTCAAAGGTCCCAGCGCTTGGCCTTTGGCATAAATTTCATATTCCATTCCATTCCATTTCTCCATTTGTGTTCAACATATAGTACACACTTGAATTCTGCAAAGGAAAATTGATCTGTAATCTCTTCAAGTCCAACATTGGCTTGTGCTGTCTCTTCCCAAGCCTCAGGGTGCGCCCACTCTACCGTAGGCTACTTAACTCGCACACATCACAAAGGTGGGAATACAGGTTAACAGCTTATTGGAAGTCTGACCAGTGCTTCATGTGATTATCCAGAATTGGTCAAAGAATTGTTCTCCACTTACAGTAGTTGACTTTTTTCAACCTGAATGTGATATGTGTTAAGATGCTGACCTATGTTTATGACTGTAGTGTGGATGCACCCTTAGCATATGCTCTGCTACCTTCTTTGCTGATCCTACGCTTTAACTCCTCTATTCTCCCACTTACTGTTTCCATTCTTTATCTATCCAAATTAGCAATCATTGCCCCATCTTCCTGATATTCACTCATATTTACTAGCAACTTTCTCATCGTACTTACCTTTTACAGCTCACTAGTTTTAGCAGTTTTTCTTCAGTGACCTTAATCAGTATTGTACCTCAAGAGCATGTTTACCTTTCACACAATGTTCCACCTTCACCTCTTGTTCTTTCTTTGACTTCTAGCATCACTCCCTGTGTGAACATATTAAACTGCCATGGAGACAAATACTTGGTCAGATCCAAACCAGACATTCTCCTGTCTATATATTCTTTTGCCTCTGTATTGCATCTGTCATTAAAACTTTTAATTGGTATCAACAACTTATCTTATGTAATACTGTACTATACAATCCTATTTATCAGCTCTGTCACTAGTTTTTTTGTAGGTTCATGTATGCCACATACAGTATTTTCCTCATACTTCTTTTATATCATGACTGTTTCTTAGTAAACAAAGGATTCACACAAACACTTCCTTTTTTAAACTAACATTTCCTCCTTTATCAGACATTGGAATGTTCAAAATCCTTTATCATCATAACCATTAATTCCCTGTAACTGGAGGTATTGATTTATACATTATATTATTCGAATATAACTAACACTCAATAATGTGCAGTAAATGCTGACTCTCGGGAAGTTAATGAAAACTTACGTGTAAGGTGGATGTCCATCCTGTATAGTATTGGTGAAGTATTCTTCCGTGAGACGTCGTAGTCCCAAATGATTCTCCAGGATCCACATGACATTAGGAGCTGGGAAACCCGCGTAGAGACAAGTCAGGCTCACTGTCGCCCAAGATGGGCCCAGATTTGGCTGCCAGGGCCCCTGACCTTAGGCGCGAAGTGCACGTTCAAGACGACTCTTTTGCTCTTCGATGGCGGATAGCCATTGCTTGCAATGCAAATGTATCCCCCAGTGGTCTGGTGGTTTACATGTTCCAGTATAAGCTTTCTTTTCTCCCACCTTTGAACTGAGGGACAGAGAAGTTGGAATTGTAAAAATTGCTTTTTAGTAACAGTTGTGGGTAACAGTGAAAAGAAGTTGCACATGCTATTTACACGAGTCCTGGCCTACTTGAAAGCAGATCAAAGATATAATTCAACAGGGATGCATCCTAACCTAACCTATACAAGAACACTGTTGCCTGTCTTGTCCAAAGTGGGGCTTTGCCCCCTCTGGACACTGCACCCCAATGTGACAACATACAAAGCATAATAACGTGTACAGAATCATCCAGCAATATTACCCAGTTATGCATGCTAAAATATGACTACAATATATATATATATATATATATATCTATATATATATATATATATATATATATATATATATATATATATATATATATATATATATATATACTGTATGTATAACTGGCAAATGCCATGAAGGAAAAGTGAAACAACGGAGTGGTTGCTAGGCCTTTCGACAGTCTGCTAGTAAAGGACTATGTGTTGAAAGGCCTGGCTACCACGCTGTTCTTTCACTTTCCCTTTGTGGCATTTGCCTTTGTTTATATATATATATATATATATATATATATATATATATATATATATATATATATATATATATATATATATATATAATATATATAATCTGTATATGTATTTGAGCGTATATAAATAGTGGCATAGTGCCAAGTAAAAAATCAAGTCTGTACATGAAATTTTCTGCACTATTTTTCATCATCTAAACTTGAGAAGTCTGTTTGCTTGTTACCTAAATATTTGCAACAGACCTTTATTATTCCGATCTGATTACCTTGTACCTACCTTCACCCTTAAAGAATTCTTTGTTTTTATTTTACCAACAAAACTTGACAAATATCAGTACTAGTATACTGCAGATGTCTTCAGCGTCCTAGGTGAAACTCCTAGTAATAAAGATGGGAAAAATGATTCCTTCCATGTAACTGGCCTGTATCAAAACTTTCCACAGGCCTTTACAAAAGTTTTAATTAAGTTATCTCTACATGACCCTAGAGCTGACGAAATGAACAGGAAGCTCCCGTCTGTGATGCAAATGATATATGCATTGAGGGCTACAGTTTCAATGATCAAAGTTACAACTTTTCTGACTAAGGGTACAATTAGGTTTCTTTTCTTTTGCACTGCTTAATTCAAAACCTAATTGATGATGTCCCCGCTGTAACACTATCTAAGAATAGAATAGAATAGAATTTAGACCAAAGGCCAAACTCTGGGACCTATGAGGTCATTCAGCTCTGAAAGGGAAATTGTGAGTAGCAAGGTTTGAAGTATAAAAGGAGGAAAAGTATACGTCAGTTTAACCAGACCACTGAGCTGATTAACAGTTCTCCTAGGGCTGGTCCGAAGGATTAGATTAATTTTACGAAACCTTTGCAGTTGCAAATATGAAACATTTGTTAGGAGAATCAGAAGGTGGAAAGTAAGATGGAAGAATGAGAATATGGATGGAGGTATAGTGAAAAGAGTGAAAGGAGTTGCTGCGAGGGGCCATGGATGTGACACTGCAAAGAACCTGAAGTTTTGGCACTATATATCTGTTATGCTTTCTGCTCATAAAGAATCAAAGTGGCCAACTTGCTATACTAATAGTGGCTTTTAATACTCTGAAAGGCCATAAATAGGCCTATTTCTGTAGTATCGACTGTACCCTCGACTTGTAAATAGTATTAAGGAGCCTTGTAAGAGGAGCACCGTAGGGGGGTGGTGCCGTCAGCGCACCTCACGTTGAGCACTGCAGGCAATGCATGAGAGTCTGCAGCTTCGGCCCCTAGCTGCAACGTCTTTCAACCCTCTTACTGTACCTCTGTTCATATTCCTTTTCTTCCTTCTGACTATCCACCCTCTCTGACAATTATTTCATAGTGCAACTGCGAGGTTTTCCTCCTGCTACGCCTTTCAAACCTTTCTGCTCTAAACTTTCCTTTCAGCGCTGAATAGCTTCCTAGGTCCCAGCACTTGGCCATTGGTTCAAATTATACATTATTTTCTATTCTGTTCTTGAAGGAGGTGACGCAGAGGGAAAGCTGAAGTAATATAAAAGCTCCCCGCATCTAATTTGATATTTAAATAGCCTCTTAGAATTGAAATGAATTGAACTGAATTGAATATAGAATTTAGGACAAAGGCCAAGTACTGGGATCTATGAAGTTATTCAGCGCTGAAACGGAAATTGACAGGAAAAGGTTTGAAAGGTGTAACAGGAGGAAAACCTCCCAGTTTCACTATGAATCAACTGCTAGGAGAGGGTGGAAAGTAAGATGAAAGAAAGAGAATATGAAAGGAAGTACAGTAAAAGGAACGAAAGCGGTTGCAGCTAGAGGCCGGGGCACACTGCAAGGAACCTTAAGTAATGCCTACATTGCACCGCATGAGGTGCACTGACGGCACTACCCCCCTACGGAGAATATATAGCAACTGAATAAAACTTGGGAACAAAAGACAGTCTCAAGAATAGTT
>JANJGK010000027.1:6695503-6755503 GCA_039081455.1 Macrobrachium rosenbergii | reverse complement strand
CCTTCTCTATAGCAAAAGGGCAGCCCTACTCTTTAGGAACTGGAAAGCCCCTTCTCCAGTACATAGAAAACCCTACTCTGTAGTAAACTGAATGCCCTTCTCTACAGCAACATGCGGAAAACTATTCTACATACAGTGACAGCCTTCTCTACAGTAAATCGGAAGCCCCTTCTCCAGGATATAGAAAACCCTACTCTTTAGTAAACTGAATGCTCTTCACTACAGCAAATAGGCAGTCATGCTTTTTTTAGGAATTGGAAAGTCCCTTTCTACAACAAATAGAAAACTACTCTACAGTACAGTGAAAGCCTTATTTACAAAAAATGGTCAGCCCTGCTCTTAAGGAATTGGAAATCACCATTCTACAGCTAATTAAGAACTACTCTACAGTACAGTGAAAGCCTTCTCTACAGTAAATGAAAAGTCCATCATTGCATGAAGAGGAAGAGCCCTGCTCTATGATAAAGGGAATTACCTGCTCTACAGAAAATGGGAAACCCTACCTTACCTTACAGAGTAGTGAAATTCCTTCTCTATAGTAATTAGAAGGTGCTGCTCAACAGTAAATAGAAGACCCTATCCTACAGTATATTGAAAAACCTTCTCTACAGCAATTGAGAAGCCTTATTCCACAGTAAATTGAAAACCTTGACCTACATAAATGAAAAGCCGTGCTATTCTGTAAATAGAAAGCCCTGCTTTACTGTAAATGGGAAACTTACTCTATATAAAATTGAAATACCTTCTCCATTGTAAATGGAAATCTATGGTCTACAAGAGATAGAAAAGACTTCTCTAGAATAGATAGAAAGTATTTCTTTATTTCAAGTGGAAAGCTGTTTTATACAAGAGATACAGAACTTTTCTCTACAGTAAATAGAAAGTCTTTCTTTACTCAAGGTGGAAAGTCCTGTTCTACAGTATATGGAAAGCCTTACTCTACAGTAGATAGAAAACCTTGCTCTAGAGTAAATTGAAAGCCTTTCTGTAGAGCAAATAGGATACCCTGTTCTACAGTAAATTGAAAGCCGAACTCTGTAACAAATGGAAAGTCCCATGCTACAAAAAAGATGGAAATCCTTGTTTTACAATAAATGGGAAATCCTGCAAGATAGTAAATTGAAAACTGCTCTTCAGTAGATAGAAAACCTTGCTCTTCAGTAATTTATGCAGAGTGCTGTGGAAGTTATTCTTTTCTAAGAGAACCCGAATTTCAGAGTATCTAAAATAATTTTCTGAGGTATCAGGTACGTTCAGATTTACTTTTCTGTCAGTGCACCCTGGTCACTACTTTTATAATGTACAATGGGCTAGTTCCGAAATGTGAGTGAGTATTGGTGGACTTTTGACCTTGACTGTAGATCTAAATATACCTCAAGGAACCCACAATACTAGTGTATTAACCTTTTTCAGGGGTTCTAGACACATAAAAGACACAGTTTCCATATTAATTTGTACAGGCATCATGCAACATAATGCAAAATCGTGGCAAGAATTTAATGACCTAGATTTCAGATTGCAAAGAACGGTACCAATCTACGAGTGTATGGACTACAAAAGAAGTGGCCATTTAGAAGCAGGACACAATAAACGGAACAGAAAATTTCTAGTAGCACAAATTAATGTGAATTCTTGTAAAATTATTCAGATGGTTGAAAGTTTGGAAAACTGACCTTGTAATCTCCTGGTGTTTGCATAAAACAGGTCAGTCTTCCGTTTGTCCCACATTGACTGTCACAGTTTGAATCGGCAGGCCATAGTGAGATTCTGCAGAAGGAGAAGAACTAGTTAAGATGCTAATAGAATAGCTACAAAATACAGTGTTTCTTTGCTACTAGCAGCCTGGGCTGATTAGCAGCGTTTTGCTATTTTGTAGCTAAAGCTGTTCTGACTTTACTGCTGTGTTTTTTTGTCAGCACACTAAAGAGTGGTGTCGCATATGGCTATTACATAAGTACTCCACGATTTAAGTAAAATAAAACAAGAAGTTCAAATGATTCAATGACTTGCGACAAGCAACTAGATAAAAATTCTTCTTTGCAAGTTTATAGAAAGATGAAAAATCATATGATATGAATTAAACTTATAACAAAGCCCTGTTTTTCCTGCAAAATTTTGTCTGTGGAAACATTAATAATGTCACCTAGATGCACTACCTACAATTTGCCACTGAGGTGGCAGACATTGATTTGTTGTGTCTAAAGTAAAACTGGAAATTTCAACCTAGTAAACTTTTCGGATAAATAATTTAATCAAATTTAGGGCACTTTTTAGCAATTTATTTCACAGTAACACACTCCTAAGACAATTCTACTATGACCAAACTACCTCATGGGAAAGGGGATCATGTCACTTTTTCTGGATACAGTGGCCTTTCTAGAATACTAACTTAGAATTTGTCACCTTGAGGTGGTGCAGAAATGTGAATTTTAAGTTCTCGTTGGTTTTTTCTCCTATTTTTTATCGTAGTAATTGACTATTTAGCTTTTGAGCTACGGTACTCGTGGGTGTAACTTATGTTTATTTTCCCCCATAGGGAGATAATGCCCCCAGTGCACCTCATGTGGTGCACTGTAAGCATTACTTAAGGTTCTTTGCAGCGTCCCTTCTGTCCCTAGCTGCAACCCCTTTCATTGCTTTTATTGTACCTCCGTTCATATTCTCTTTCTTCCATCTTCCTTTCCTCAACCCTCTCCTGACAATTGTTCCATAGTGCAGTTGCGAGGTTTCCCTCCTGTTACACCTTTCAAACCTTTTTACTGTCAGTTCCTGTTCCATCGCTGAATGACCCCGTAGGTCCCAGCGCTTTGCCTTAGCCCTAAATTCTGTATTCTGTTCTGTTCTATTTTTATTTCCATTTCTGAAATCCCTTTTGGTAGTCATTGCCACTTGATTTAGTTTTTAGTATTTTTAATGACGGTAATTGCTCCCTACTTGTGTTACTGAAACCGTTGATCACAGTGTTTATTCCTTGACTGCGTTTTTTATATATATCATAATAGGAACCGCTCGATGATTATTTGGAAATTTATGGAAACAGTAATTGCCTGTTGATTGTGATTTTGCATAGATTGTAGTGCTGGTCCTGTTGAATGATATTCTAAACTTTGTCAGCATTTCTCTTGACAGAGGTTTTCCAAATGTCTGGCAGCAATTTTTAATTTTCTGTAAAAGAAAACTATTGTGCCGGTTTTGTCTCTCTCTCCGCACTTTATTCTGTCCGCACTTTTTTTTCTGTCTGCACTTTTTCTGTCCGCCCTCAGATCTTAAAAACTACTGTGGCTAGAGGGCTGCAACTTGGTATGTTGATCACCCACCCTGCAATCATCAAACATACCAAATTGCAGCCCTCTAGCCTCAGTATTTTTTTTAATTTTAATTAAGGTTAAAGTTAGCCATAATCGTGCTTCTGGCAACGATATAGGAGAGGCCACCACCGGGCCGTGGTTAAAGTTTCACTGGTGATTATGGGTTGTAGCGGCTGTACAGAAAACTCGATTGTTTGAAGAGCCTCTGCTTCAAGCAATTGTCTCTGGAGTCTCTTTAAGAGATCCAATGTTACTATCTCCTCCGATGGCGATTTTTGGAAAATGTAACAAGTGAGATTCCTTCACCCTTCTTGTGGCTCTCATTTTCACAGCTAAGGATCTATCGGCCAGCTTTTGGCAATAATGTTGAAGCTGTTGGCTGTAAGAAATATATTGTTGAAGCTCATAGGTAAGAAGGGGCTTCTTAAAGGAAGGAAAAAGGCTGATATCTGGACTGATTATCCAGAGTTAAATGAGTTATTTAAATTATATATATATATATATATATATATATATATATATATATATATATATATATATATATATATATATATATATATATATATATATATATATATATATATATATATACGAGTTATGTAGAATCTACTGGTCACTTTTTACCAGATGCGTATGTAATTGTGGCTATTACAATTATATATATACACACACACATATATATAGATAGATAGATAGATAGATAGATAGATATTTCTATATAAATAAATACACACATATATACATGTATAAAACCTTGAGCCGTTTTCCCTAGCAGTGGGTGGCTCCCAAGAAAAGCACAGACAATAACCACTACCACATTCACAGTTAAACTGCTGAATTATGGATGGACCCCATATTTACAAAAAAAAAAAACTTTGGCTAAAATTGAAAGAATACAGTTCCCTTTGTATTGTAATTGTATTTGACTAGTTATGAACAATAGAAATAGGGAAAATAATTCAAATATTTAGTCTGGTACCATCTGTACTTCAAAAGAGGAAAAAATTTATATCTAAAAGATTTTGTCGATTTGGGAGTAAAGATTTAAGAAGAATATTAGGATTCAGGTGGCAGGATGGAGTTAGAAATAGAGCTAATGAAAGTTCCACATGCAGATGAGATCATGATGGAAGGGTGACGGAGATGGCATGGACATGTCCTTCGAATCATCCCTGGGAGAATAAATAGTCTGTGATAGTTCCTCCTGGGCCCCTGGAGGGTAGTGCCGTCAGTGCACCTCATGTTGTGCACTGTAGGCATTACTTAAGGTTCTTTGCAGCGTCCTTTCGGTCTCCAGCTTCAACCCCTTTGATTCCTTTTACTGTACCTCCGTTCATATTCTCTCTTTTCCATCTTACTTTCCAACCTCTCCTAACAATCGTTTCATTACGCAACTTCTTTGGGGTTTTCCTCCTGTTTCGCCTTTTATAACCTTTCTCCTGTCAACTTCCCTTTCAGCGTTGAATGACCTCAAAGGTCCCGGCGCTTAGCCTTTGGCCTGAATTCTACATTTTAGTCTATTCTAAAATAAACCGCTGGCATATGGTCAGTCTTACAAAATTCGAGAAGTGTTCGAGTGAGTGACTTGTTCGGTCATAAAATAGCGCTCTTATGCTTGGTAGACTTCTAACTGAATAGAATAGAATTAGAATTTAGGCCAAAGGCCAAGCTCTGGGACCTATGAGGTCATTCAGCACTGAAAGGGAAACTAAGAGTAATGAAGGCTTGTTGAAAGGTTTAACAGGAGGAAAACCTTTTGCAGTTGCACCATGAATCAATTGTTAGGAGAGGGTGGAAAGTAGTAACAAAGAAAGAGATCTGAACGGAGGTGCAGTAAAAGGAATGAAAGGGGTCGCAGTTAGGGGCCGAGGAACCTCAAGTAATGCCTACAGTGCACCACATGAATGAGGTCATTGTAGTAACAATGATATAAATTACTTTTATCTATATTTTTAAACTTCGCAGCGTGCTAAGATATTCAGTGTTGCCACCTGACAGTGCATTTTAATTTTGTATCGGAAACATTTGAAATCTAAGAAATAAATATTTCTTAAAATAGTTTCACCCACAATACTTGGAACTGTTGTGTAATACTGTAGCCATGAAATATGGGAAAGTAAAATTAATAATATATATATATATATATATATATATATATATATATATATATATATATATATATATATATATATATATATATATATATATATATATATATAATGTATATATATATAATATATATATATACATATATATACCTTTATACACTAACTGTATACATAATAAAGATAAAAAGGTCCATAAATACAATGTATACAGGTTGCAACCATATATTTCGAATAATTCTTCTGTATCCCAGTGAAAAGGGATATAGAAGTAGTGTCCGGAATTTACGGATGCAACGTGTACATAGTGTTTTTATGGTCATATTGTATATATATATATATATATATATATATATATATATATATATATATATATATATATATATAGCTTTTAGAATTACTACCGGTAAAATTCCGGACGTTACACCGAAAACAGGAAGAAAAAATATCACCCAGGTCTGCAGAGCCCACAATATGGGTGTGATACTTATTGGATTTTAACTATTAAACAAAAAATGGTAATTAGAAAATAATTTCCTTAATTAGAAAAGAATTTCCCTTTATCTAACGACACGATGACCCCCCAGAAATTCTTACAAGTCTACAATCTATAATGGACAATTTATATTGGACGCCCCTTTGGATCAGTATTACTTTTCTGTAAAAGCAAACTATTGTGCCGGCTTTGCATGTCCGTCCGCACTTTATTCTGTCCGCACTTTTTTTCTGTTCGCACTTTTTTCTGTTCGCACTTTTTTCTGTTCGCACTTTATTCTGTTCGCACTTTTTTCTGTTCGCACTTTTTTCTGTTCGCACTTTATTCTGTTCGCACTTTTTTCTGTCCGCCCTCAGCTCTTAAAAACTACTGAGGCGAGAGGGCTGCAAATTGGTATGTTGATTATCCACCCTCCAATCATCAACATACCAAATTGCAGCCCTCTAGCCTCAGTAGGCTTTATTTTATTTAAGGTTAAAGTTAGCCATAACCGTGCTTCTTGCAACGATATAGAATAGGCCACCACCGGGCCGTAGTTAAAGTTTCGTAAGCCGCAGCTCATACAGCATTATAGCGAGACCAACGAAAGATAGATCCATTTTCGGTTGCACTGATTGTACAGTATAGCGGCTGTACAGAAAACCCGGTTGCGCCGAAGAAACTTCGGTGCAGTTTTTACTTATTATTATCATCAGTGGTGTCATTTACTGTAATTTAAAGTCAATAAGAGTCCTCCTTCCTCCTTCCACCCCCCACCCCAGTGCCTCAAAGGCGCCATCCCACCCCAACCTGGCTTCACAGTAATAGAGAAAGATTTCTTTCGTGGTGGGAGGTCAGGTCAAGATACCTTCCCTGGGTCACGAGTCCGTAAGGATCAAGGTTCCTCAAAACCCTTCGACTTTGGGGGTTTAGAATCTGCTGAGAGTGTCTTCCGCAGCCTCTCTCCCCTGGATACGTTGTCGGAAAAGCCATTGTCGAGGCAAATCATAATCCCTGGAGGGGGCGGGGGGATAGTGCCGGCAGTGCACCCCTCGTGGTGCAACGTAGGCATTATTACCATAGGGTGTTTGCAGTGTTCCATCGGCCACTAGCTGCACCCGCTTGTTAGCCTGTATATATATATATATATATATATATATATATATATATATATATATATATATATATATATATATATATATATATATATATATATATATATATAATTTATATGTATATATATATATATATATATGCATACATGAATACATACATACATATAACCCCTGTGGAATTAAGGGATTAACTGCGATCCATAATAACAGAACCCAGAGCGCCACAGTAAGATAAAAAAAAAATTCCGGGCAAGGGAATTTTGGTGGATTAGTTTGCCAGACTTTGATACGATCAAAAGGGGGTGAAGTTTGTGAGATTTCCAAACTCCTGAGGATATCACCCAATATTATAATACTTTTAATTATTCTATAAATTAGATGAAGGTTTTTATTCCCACAGCTTTAGAAAGTATGCGTGAGAGTACTGAATTTATGCATGGTTGTATATAATATATATATATATATATATATATATATATATATATATATATGTGTGTGTGTGTGTGTGTGTGTATATATGTATATGTATGTATGTATATATATACATACGTATATATGTATATATATGTATATATATAAATATATCATACATATAAATTTATATATATATTTATATACAGTATATTTATATATATATGTATATATACATACATACATATACATACATACATATATGTATATATATGTGTATATATATATATATATGTGTGTGTGTGTGTGTGTATATATATGTATATGTATGTATGTATATATATACATACGTATATATGTATATATATGTATATATATAAATATATATGTATATACTGTATATATATACATATATATATATATATAAATATATACATATATATATATGTATATATCATACATATAAATTTATATATATATTTATATATATATGTATATATACATACATACATATACATACATACATATATGTATATATATGTATATATATATATATATATATATATACGAGTATATATATATATATATATATATATATATATATATATATATATGAATTTTTATCACATCACCGTGTGGTTAAAATCGCGTCACTGTAGTCCTGAGTAACTGTTCTTGTCTTCCGTGGTTCGAGCCTACAAGACGACGAACTTATTATCAACTAAAAAATTTCCCTTCCTGTAACATATGAAAATATATTATTCCTGAGGGAGAGCGAATTGGATATTAAAGGACGTTTGTAGCTTAATGCTTATATATATATATATATATATATATATATATATATATATATATATATATATATATATATATATATATATATATATATATATTTTAATGGCAACAAATTTACTACTGGTATTGCATCTGTAAGCTGGAATTCCTGCTGTACATCTCAGTAGCTGTTTATGCAATATGCTCCTCATTCTCACCATGTCAGTACATCTATCATAACCCATCATGTCAGGGACTTGTTAATTTCTTAGTGATTCCCAGGGACCAAATTTCAACAGATAATGGAAGTCTTGGAGTGGACATTTTTGTTAGCCCTATGGAGTTCTCTGTATCGTTTTGCTTTCCCCCTTCCCTCCCAACACCTGTTTGCAATACATCTTTGCACTTTGCCAGTCATGGAGTCATGGTACGAAATTTGATTTATGTTGGATGCTAACACAAGCTGTTGGGAAACAAGATGATATGGAAGACAATTCAGTTTGAGAGGAAGAATGGTGAAAAATTGCAGTATTGGTAGTTTTGAATAAGCAGTTCCATCACGTTTTGAGAAAATCTTCCCTGCCATAAAAGGGCTTGGCAAATTCCGCGGGATTTGCTAATTGGTCCAAACCTAGAAATGTTGGAAATTATCAATTCGGCTCCACCATGAGGTTAAAAGTTTTTCATGGGCAGCAGAAGCAAGAAACGGGTCATTGCAAAGGTGCATAAAGTCCGAGAGACCATTTACAAATACGAACAGCACCCAAGTCCCCTTTCTTTAAAAGGTATGACGAGAAGAACCAGGCAGATGCTGGAGATCAAACATTTACAGATACGACCAGCACCCCAGTCCTGTTTCTTTCCAGGTTAGGACCAGCAAGAACCAGGCAAAGGCTGCCGTTGACTAAGCAGGTATACCTATGGGCCAGCTTACATTGGCTGGTAAAGTCATGTTGACAGTGAAATCTACAGTATCAAGCTATGAGCTGGGCTTGAACCTGGGACCACAAGACTGTGAAGTCCTTGTAAAACTAACAGGGCTATGTTGACCCTAGCACGCCCAGTATGCCAGGATGGTCACTGTCCTTTGCCAGTTCAGAATTACAGGAAAGTCTGCGGAGCATGCATGACTTTTCAGTTACTGTTTGAGTCTGTGATAGCAGTGCAATTGTTTTGGTTGCTTGCTTGCTTTTACTCCTTAAATACAAAGATGAGTGGTAATTACATTCTCGCCAGTTTCTAGAAGATGTGAGTGTGAAGTAATAAAGTTGTTTTTGTATAATGCTGTCTTTTTAAAAGATATAATTTACCCAGTTTTAGCAATTTATATGAGTATAATATAAAAATCCCAGCAACCGGAAACTTTAGGACTCCTGGAAAAAATATTAATGATATGCAAATTGCTACGCTTAATGATGAACGAAAATAAATACGTAGATATTCTACGAAAATATGATTGACCCAGTAACTGACAAAGTTTACTGCTCGTATTACGAGTATTAAGTGATCTTTCCCCTACATGAAGAAAAATGAATCATTAGAAAGACAGAAAATATAGTATCAAAAATAACCTCTGTTGATACAGCCATCATTTTTTTCAGAAAACGTGTACAAGAGGGTCTCCTTCCTAGTTATTATTATTATTATTATTATTATTATTATTATTATTATTATTATTATTATTATTATTATTATTATTATTATTATAAATAAAAAAATGAAAACACTCGAAATGAAGAAAACAAAAGAAAAATGGGTTTCTAATTTTGATACACCTTTCATTATGGCTACAATACCCTACGGGAATGACACTCCGGCCGTCAGCGCACCTAACGCGGTGCACTATACTGAACAGTAGGTATTACTTAAGGTTCCTTGCAGCGCCCCTTCGACCCCTAGCTCCATCTTACTTTCCACCCTCCGCTGACAATTGATTCATAGTGCAACTGCAAAAGGTTTTCCTCCTATTCCACCTCTCAAACCTTTTAATCTCCATTTCCTTTGCAGCGCTGAATGACCTCGTAGGTCCCAATGCTTGGCCTTTGGCCTAAATTTCATATTCCATTCCAATGCACAGCATAAACTAGAAGATTAGAATAAACTACAGAAGAGAATTGAACCACAAGACGCAGGTATTTTCTGCAAATTTCGATTCCATTTGCAGGAATTAAATTGCAATATACCGAGGATTAAAATCTATGGAGCCCCTACCTGTATCTCCTGAATGCGCTACACAAAGCAGCCCAGTTTTAACAAAATCAGAGAACAAATATATCCATGAACAATTATGCAATGATTTATTTATATATATTTATATATACACACTTATATACACATACATATATTCATACATAGGGAAGATCATTCCAGAGGTACAGCAGTGTCTTCATTTTCAAACCAAACCAAAAAGAACCAGACCTACATTTCTATAGAAATATTCACGTCATACATCTTAATACGTTTAACAACGGTACGTAATGAAACTCTCCATTAAGAAACAATCAGGCTGTTCAGTGCAAACGAAAATCAGCTTATACACCAGAGATAAGTGTTAAATCCATTCCTGGCGAAAGAAGAGAGAAGAAGAAGCAGCAGTTCCTGGCCACAGTGAGTCTGTTGATCGTTTCCGCTCTCCTCCGCTTAACTGTTTCAGAGTTGGAAACTTTGTAAAAGCAGTTCTGGGCTGAGGAAGCGAAGAGGCTGCGGGGGAACTCCTAAAGGCCATATATATAATTTCTTGTTAACTTCAAGTTCGTTTCGTTTATGTTGTGTCTGACTTGTGCTGCCTCCTGCTCTTGGTTCTGTAACTTTGAGTTTCGATGTTCACGTTTGTTGGAAATTGAATATAATATGATATGATTTAGGATTTTCATTATATAGTATCATATATGTATTTCCGGAGGCTTCTTTAATACTTGTACAACTCTTTGGAAAGTCATGAATTATTATTTGTTATGGTGTCGCTTAGCTCTAATTATTATTATTATTATTATTATTATTATTATTATTATTATTATTATTATTATTATTATAACTAGATGGAAAGGGAGATTAATACAATCCCAACAAGAAAAGCAGCCAGGACAGAAAATGAAATTGAGAAAAACGTAATAAAAACAGCTACAGCAATGTAACTTGATTTATGTTAACTACAGAGTGATACAGAAAAAGAAACTGATGGATGTATCAGAGTTCAAAGGGAGAATAACGAATAAAAAACTAAAAGTGAAACAAAACCTACGTTATAATATTGTGCAGTCAAATGCAGGCATCTGTGGTGAAGATATTCAGATGAACAGTTCACGTTTAGAGGATCGTATAGTTTCCGATACATTACAACGAGAGGAAAAACAGAAAAGGACTTTTCATAGCAGACATGGCCTCACCTCTCACTCGAAGCTGTCTAGAAGAGGAAGTCAAGTCCATTGTGGATTTATTTTTGGGAAAATGAGGCAACTTTTAACTTTGATCCTGGGAATGTATCCATCAGCCTCCCACAGTGGGGAAGCGTTGGGCCTCACGGAATCATTATCAGCTCCAGTGGATAATTTGTATTTTTTTTTCTTTCTGCATCTATTTTTTACTTTTACTTTATCGTCTATGTTTGTGAAAGCTCGTGATGTAGCTTTCTTATTACTTTCCTGAGAATCTACAAACATGTCAAAACTGTGGGACCTCCGGAATATCCGAAATATCTTCATTTGTAAAGATGATTATTTTCCTCTATTTTTAAAATTTCAAAATTCTGCTCACGGAATCCCTCCCCCCACCCCGCCTCGCGCTCCCGTCTATCGACTACGAGACCACACCTCTTCAGGTGTGGCACTCTTACGTGAAATTCTCCCCCCCCCCCTCGATGTGGGACCACCTTGACGTGGTGAGGGGGCTCTTGAATCCCAGGAATTTGTTCCCGGGTTTGAATCCAAGAGTCTCATATACTGTATGATTATATATTTGTTTGGATTAATTTTTGTGGAATTTTCCACTTTTCCTAAAATTTACTGGACCTGTTAAATAGGAAAAGATACCATAGCTGGATTGGGTTTATATCCGAAGCTAAATAGTGGGAATTGTGGTAGAACCATCAACTGCCCGATAATGTTTGTACCTAAGAGTTATCAGATTGATAGCTTAAAGGCGGAACTATGCTTTAGGGCTGGACCACCGATTCCAGGGGGTCTGTTTCTGGGGATAGGACTCTCGGCATTCTATCTGGTTTGCCCATAACATGATTAGGGTGGGGACGATTGTATTCTTGTAATACTCTCTGTCTTAGCAAGCAGGTTTGGCTTACACTTGGGCCACTCTAATCATGTTGTGCCATCCCCTATGGGGTAGGGTAGGGAGCGGACATTTGGGAGCCGGTTCTCACTTGTGCCATTGGTGGAAGAATAAACTCCATGAAAGGCTGATGATATATTTTTAAGGTTTTCAGTTTTTATCTTTTATTTCTTTTATATATTTTTATATTTTTTTCTCCAATCTTCATGAATAGTAACCATAAGGATTTAAGTACCCCTGGGCCCTTTAATTGTAGTGACTCGGCACATTTGACAACCGCTGGAACTTCCTCTGACAACCTTTCTCTGGAAAAGTCAAATGAAAATCCTAATGTAATTGCATTGGAACCCTATGCTCCAGTACAAAGCAAACCAATAAAAAACAAATATCCTGACCCAACCTTGACTCACTTCAATTCCTTCTTTGGGAGTGGAAGTTGGTCCAGATTCCTGATCTTAGAAACAGAGAAGAAAATATCAGCATTTAAATTAGAAAAAAACTTCCTGTTGAATCGACATTCAACTACTGAAATGTCATTCAGGCAAATTAAAGATCAGATGTGGTTGATAGAAACCACAACAAAAAATCAGTCTGAAAATTACTTAACTATAAAAAATATTGGTAATATAAAGGTACATATAAAAAACCATGACAATATGAACAGTGTACAGTGTACCATAGTACTCCCTGATAATGATGAAGAACCAATAGAAAAGAATATATTGCTGGATTCCCTTAAGAAAAGGTACAATCATGTACGAGATTGCGCAATATACAACATAGCCAGTAGACGGAGTAATGGAAAAACACTGAGAATAGCAAAGAAAAATTTTAAGGCCGCGAATTACCCTTAAAAATTAAAGCCATGGGCCAAAGCAGAGAACTGAGGCCTTATGTTCCAAAATCACTACAGTGCCAAAACTGTAGTATATATGGACATACAAGGAAAAATTCCCGTAATACATGTATATGTGCGTATTGTGAATCTTTCAAACATACCACACAATGGAGGTGTGGTGAACCGAAATGCGTGAACTGTGTACAGAATCACCATGCAAGATCTAAGGAGTGTATGTATTATATATACAATACAGAATTAAAATTACTTCAGGAAAGGGCAGGAATGCCTAAAAAAGAGGCCAAGTTAGAATTAAAAGTTAGAGGAATGCACGATCCCGCTAGGAAACGAACGTTTTCTACTATAATAAAATCAGACATTGAAACAAAAATGGAAATAGGTGAGAGTAACAAAATCATGATACTCAAATCCCAAGGGAAAATAACTACTTTGCAAGAAGAAACTAATACAGCAAAAAAACAAGAAAAGTATACAATTATTTGTTCAAATTTATTTGAAATATTAAGAGAAATGGAAGGACAAGAAGATAATACAAGTACCACAGAAATATTAGAAGACAGTTATGATGAATTAGAAGCTAAAGAAAAAAAGAGGCCGTTAGAGAGAACTCCAACCAAGACCAACAAAAAACCGACTATTATTAGAGATACATCAATTAACCTAAAGACGGGCGACCCGAAGAAAGAACATAAATAAAAAATTTATAAGAATATACCTTTTTCTCCTAGAATAATAATAAAACCAATGGAAGCAGATACCCAGAACATCAAAGAAATAGTAGAGGAACAAACCATTGACAAGAATGATTATGTGATGGGAGAAGAGATTACTCCACCACCAATAATAGGTGCAGCAAGAGTAAACGAAAAAACGACACATGGAAACGCATGTAGATGTGATGAATGTTTCACTGAACTGTGCAACAAAAACAGAAGCATAACAAAAGACAGTATAACAAACACTATACGAAATTTTATAAGATACAGAAATAAAGCAACTACTAGTTTAGACACTCACGGAAAGGGCTGTATGTGCACTGGACACCTGATATCTTAGAAAGACAAACAAATAAATGTCGTAAATAAAATTAAAAGAAAAATGCAAATTGATGATCCACAAAAAAAATACACACTAACGTATTATTTTAAATAATTATATTATAGAATGGAACGTAAATGGTCTACAGACCAGATTATATTTGGGAGAAAGACAGCGATTATTAAGGGAATATGAACCAGTGATATTATGTTTACCTATCAACAAAACAATGTCAATAATAGGTAAATATACCTTAGTATCTACATCTAGAGAGGAAGAAGGAAATTGAGGTACTGCTATATATGTACATAACAAAGTACGTTATGACAGAGTACCTGTAAACTTGCAAATATCAAATTAAAATACGAATAAAAACGATAATCAGACATTTTATAATTTATGCAACCAACCAAATAAAAATTACGACATTGATAAGCTTAAAGATTTACTTAACAGTACCAAGGAACCTACATTAATAGTAGGTGATTTTAATGCTCACAACCCAACATAGGACTGTAATTGTACAAATTCAAATAGAACAGGAGTAAAATAGAAGAGTTCTTGGATTCAAACGACATGTGCTGTTTAAATGGTGACGAAATTAGCACATATTTTTCAATAACACGTGGAACATTTTCCTAAGTAGACTTAACTCTGTGTACAACAAGTATAGTTGAAAATTAGATTGGAATACAGTTGATGACTTGCACACCCAATATTAATTTCCTTATTACAAAATAATCCTGCAAAACATGTCCCTCACTGTAACATTTATAAAACAGATTGGGAGTGATATGAAATGCACACTAGAAATATCCCACCATTTGAATATTTAAAAGACCACAATGAAGCTAATAAATTTCTTATTGATTTCATTAAAAATACTGCTGATAAAGCAAAACCAAACTCAAAACACCATCCAACAAAACACAAAGCTCCATGGTGGTCCTGTAAGCTAACAGAATTAACCCGTAAGAGGTTACATACTTGTAAACAAAGTTTACTCCCTCCGGTTACAAAAAATAGAAGATGATTTCTTTGGCTTAATCAATGCGAAATGGTCCTAAAAGAAAATAGTATTTACGTTTAAAGGTCCAAAACCGGAAGTTTGCACTAGGGGCGTATCCCACAGCTGAGATATAATCCTCGTGGTGTTGTTGCCCATTTTCGCTTTTTTCTTTTTTCTTTTTTTTTTTTTTTGGCCCTCCATACCTCCCCTTATAGGTTCCCTAATCCACAATTTTTTGCCACTAATACGAACAATTTATTATATAAATTTCTCTCACAAAATTGAAATTAGAAACAAACTTATTTTACTTTTTATTCAGTAATACAACTTGCAGACTACATTTTCTTGTTTTTCTCCAGCACTTTTACAAATTTCTGAGAGTATGATATTCTTCAAAGCATGGTTCCAGACATAGTGGAACGATTCACGGCAGTGGAAGCGAGTGTCTTTTCTCTGCTGTGGTCGACGATTTGTATGTCGGCAGACAAAGCAAGTCCTTTGTACTCTCTGTTTTTGGCACCTGGTGGCACTGGCATCGTACGAATGAAATGACATGCAGAAAGTCGGGCTGGATCTCCAGCAGAGAGCGACGACCAGGTGAGGGGTGATCAACACCATTATCTTCTAACAGCTGGCGTATCACTTCAGTTATGAAATCTGGCAGTGTGCATTTTCTACGGGTCTTGAGCGTATACAGTATTTGTGCATCCAACATTGTGATATCTAACATGTGAAAAAAAAGGTTTCTTGTACCATTTTAGCGTCTTACGAGCACAATCAGTAGATGATATCATTGCATCCGACTTTTCTGTCAAACGCACGTTAGTGTTATAATCAATGACACATTCAGGTTTGGATATTCTTCCGCGAGTATGAGGATCAACATTCGGGCTGAGGATCATGAGAGGATTGTGAATAGATGTGAGGAGGGAAACTTCACCCTTGTCCCGCCAGTGAACAGCAAGGGTATGATTTGTTTGCTTGTGTGTTACTTCACCCCTGCGGACAATAGGAGCGACGCTTGGAATGTTTTTTCGTCGTCTTTTTACGATACCACAGGCTCCTGTCATCCTGGAATAAAGATACTGAAAGAGGGCTGGAGAGCTATACCAATTATCGACAAATAATACATGATTTTTGTCAAGATAAGGCTACGTAAGGGTTAGCACTACTGTACACCACCAGACAACCCCAAAATCTCGTCGAGTGTCCCTTCTGTTTCAGCACCAGGAAGGGAAGCCCAAATGGTAGTGTTTCTGGAGGCTGGTGGAGAAACACTCGCTGGACTTTTCCGTAATTGATTCTCAGTTGTGGCTTTGTCCTTGCTGAATCATTTTTTCCGGTTAATTTTTTCTGTTTATTTTCATATATTTTTTTTTATAAAGAAACATTTCCAAAATTCGAAATTGATACTTGGTTGTGGCTTTGTCTTTGATTAAACATTTTTCATATTAAGTTTTTTCTGTGGTTAATTTTATAAAATATTTTGTTCTGATATAAACAAAAATTCCAAAGTTCTAAATTGATTCTCATTTGTAGTTTCACCTTTACTGAAGCATTTGTCCAGATTATATCTGTGTGCGTGTTTTTTATAAAATGTTTTTTTTTCTGATATAAAGAAACATTTTCAAAATTCCGAGATTTATTTTCAGTTGTAAGTTGCTTAAACATTTTTTCATCTTATTTTTGTCTGCCTTTTGAAAATTTTTTCTGATATAAAAATTCCAAAAATCTAAATTTATTTCGTTGGTAGCATTGTTTTTGCAGAAGCATTAAGTTTTGCCTGCGCTTTTTGTCAAGTCTTTTTTTCCCGTGGATACCAAATACTTATTTAAAATATAATGATGTTATTCGGACATGGCACATTCAACCAGTCATCGTGAAGCGCCCGAGTACATTTGAAATAAACATATTGTTTGGTTTATCCATTAGAGAAATGATCTTTTGTCAACATATATTAATTGTTAACAATTATTTACGAGAGAGAGAGAGAGAGAGAGAGAGAGAGAGAGAGAGAGAGAGAGAGAGAGAGAGAGAGAGAGAGAGAGAGTATACTCACTAATGTGCAGAAAGCCGTGAAATGCATAGAAGGCAAATTGTTATTCTGGCGGAGTATTTCCAATAAATTCAAGAAGCGGAAAGACTTCAACTATAGAGCGGAAATGGTAAAATAACATCTTTCATTTATGTATAAACTCGACTGAAATCGTTCTGCCAAACAGGCATTGTTAGAGTAGTTAATTTGTTTGTATTCGTGATATACAAGGAACGCTTGGTTGAAACTCAGTGGAGGAATTGTTTGCTAGATATGTATTGTCGTATTCCAACAGATTTTCCTGATGAATTTCGCTTTATACCAAGATGACAATAGTTATCTATTATGGAATGGTTCATTCAGTATTTGATACTGTGTCTTTTTTGTGTCATAGGGTTGTATTATGGGAGCGAATGTAAAATTAGAGATCAAGTATATATGGTTGGAGGGGACGAGTTTTGGACTGAAGAAATGCAAACTAAGATGGCTGCACTAATGAAACTTCAATGATTATCAAATCAGCAGACGTTTTACTTACATTTTTTTTGTATCTGTTAACTAATTTGTTAATTTGCCTTTTTTTCTAATAACTGATCTCCTCTTTCTGTATTTCCTGTTGCGTTTTGTTACTTCTTTCGAATAAACACCATATTCTTTGGAGGCTTGAATTTGCGGTCGATGGCATCTGTTGGATTGGTCCATACGAGTAGGGCTCTTCATCTCCTGGATAATAATAATAATAATAATAATAATAATAATAATAATAATAATAATAATAATATTCCACAAATCACCCTTCAAGACCGCCTCCTGCCTCCAATCACCGTCAAGAAGAGCAAATGCTTTCACCAATCAGAATTTAATCTCGGCTCGCCCTGTCGACGAAAGCAAGGCGAACCTGATGTCCTTGAATTACCCAAAAAGAGGTTGGGCTCTTGGACACCCCAGTTCCTTCTCCTCCTGGCTGTAACTTAAAACAAGAGTATTGTACACAATGTTCTTTTTCAACTCTCAGACCTCGCTTCCTACTCTGGCAAAAGGAGGAAGGGCGCTCCTGAGGAAATTGCATTGAGGAACGACCCCAGCGAATGCCTACCTTTGATGGGTAAACCGATTTGCCCCCTGGCTCGTTCTGGAAGGAGTTACAGTGCCTGATGTTTTTCCTAAATGACGCATTTTACTGATACCCGTTTGCAGCTAAGGAATTGTGAGTGTGTCACACTGTTTTATAGTAGTTGAGAAACGTTGAAAGGTTATCTTGCATTTATAAGACATATGTAACATGAAAGCTAAAGTTCGCAACTGATCAACCTACCCAGTGGCATACTCCGAACCTAATCTAAACAAGGAGAAATGATAAAGAGTGTTTGCAGCTTTCTTTCGACCCCTAGCTGCACCCACTCTTTAGCCTTTGACTTTACCTCCTTTCTTGCTTTTCTATCTTCAATCTCGCTGTCCAACCTCTCTGACTATGACTTCTTAGCGCAACTGTTGGGTTTTCTCCCAGTTTCACTTTTGGGTAATTGTATTTTATCTTTAATTTCTAGAATCTTTTGTTGCCCAACCACTGAACAGTCGAAAGTGTCCCGGTGCTTTGCTTGAAGGCATAATTTTTCAGACAAGATATTAGATAAAAAGGTCAATCTTTCTTAAGAATTCGCCTTGAAAATCCATTCATTTAGTGATAAGAATATAAGACAGGTATTCACCACGATATGCTGAAACCATGACCAAGATGACATTCCGTAAATTGCTCTTCTCTTATTCATGAGGTGGGATTCGTGACGAAAAATGGCATTTAAAGAAATTTATGTAACCGCCCAAATATTCAGTTTTCGAACCTTTGAAAAAAAGTGTTTAGATATGAGATGTCGAGTCTTGCTATGGACTGCACACAGTTAGAATTTAGGAAAAAAACTATGAATAAAAAAGTAAAGTGACAAAAGAGAATGGATAGGCAATCAGGGTGTGAATGAAGACCTCACTATCGAGAACATTCACTTAGACCGAATCCTCCTCCTCCTCCTCCTCCTCCTCCTCCTCCTCCTCTCGTGTTGAGAGGTTTCGCTTTTTTTTTTTAATACGATTTTGACCTTTAGAATTATACTATGTTTTTTTGACAAGTGTTTCGTTTAAAGAAATGAGTCTGCCTATAAGAAGTGAACATTGGTGAGTGAAGAGGTGAGGGAGGGAATGAATGAGTGAGTGAGTCAGGAGTGGATGGGTGAATGAGAGAATTTCACCAAGAATGCTTCAGGAGCGACCGGCCTTTGCGCTGATTTGGGGCCAGGAAGTTTTTGTTTCTTAACTATTCATCAACTTCTTTTGGCCAACTTACCGAAGTTTTTCTTGGGAATTCGCGCTAAGGTTGCTGATGATGTAACAAAGTTATAGCTCTCTCTCTCTCTCTCTCTCTCTCTCTCTCTCTCTCTCTCTCTCTCTCTCTCTCTCTGCATAAAATTATGGAGTTTTGTAAGTTGCTGAGCTTGCAGATTTTCCATGTCTCTCCAACCATCTTTTTCTCACTTCCGCAGAAACTCGAAGGCAACTGCTCAGAAGACGCTTCCAATCTCGTTCTTTTTAAACGGTGCTTTTTGCATCTTAGAGAAGAAATTCGTTTCTTGCAGCTCTGCATTTCGAAAAGTATTGTTGCAATATTCTAAAAAGAATATTGTCAACTTTGCCTTTCCATTTCGGTAAATATTACTGCATTCTTCAAAAGACTATTACTAACCTTGTATTGCTGCAATATTTTAAAAAGAATATTGTCAACTTCGTCTGCTTTGCTGAAAAAGTAAGAGCATCAAGAAATTAGGAATCTACAGACTCATATGATTATTTCTCGGATATCGTATAGCAAAGATATCTACAATTTAAAGAAACAAGGCTTATTTTAGCGATAAAACAGAATATGACAGCGGTAAAATAGCAATGTGGAAGCGTTCCAGAGCTTGGTGAATATGCCTGGTAATTCTCTCATGAGCATCTGCGTCGCGTCAAACGTCTAATCTCCTGAAGTGGTTTTATTTGTCTTGGAAATGCGTCTGTCTTTCGCGGGCGCCATGAATGCATGAGGCAGACTTTAGGCAACAGTTTTATTTTCAACGCTTTTCTGGACATAAGAATCAAGCCTAATTATGTCCGTGTTTAGTATTCTTGAATGAGAAATTAGGAGACATCTACCATGCAAATGAGTCTGACATCCAGCCTGTAGAATCATTGAAGGTACTGACAAAATTTATATTCGATTTCCAACTAGTTAGTGTAACTAAGAAATCGATTCCTACGTTTATACAATGGCCGTAATAAATGCACCTTTGGGATGTATGTACTTGGAGTTATTCGGAAATATGTGCCACCACTGACCTCCCCTTCTTGAAGTAAGTGGTTATATTTTTCTTTAGAGCCTAAACTTGAAAACAAAAATAATAACGGGTATATAATGTTAGTGTATACACCGACATAAATTATTACTCCTGTTTTCCCAGAGCGAAGAGCCACATCACATTTATTTTTTGGAAGATCGTTGTGGAAATAAACTGTATACGTACAGAGAGAGAGAGAGAGAGAGAGAGAGAGAGAGAGAGAGAGAGAGAGAGAGAGAGAGAGAGAGAGAGAGAGAGAGTTACTCCTTAATTCCATTAGGCACGCGAGGCGTTGGTGGTAAGAAAAATAATATTACTAACAAACAAAGGGGAACAATTTTAGTGAAATATAACCTCTATCTTCCTTTAACGGCTATGAGGGACTTCAATATATATGTTTATTTTGTAATACTGACTTCCACACGGACACATGCTCACAAAGGCCCTCTCTCAGACGCATACGAAGTGCATTTAGATAATGCCCTCCCATAAGCATCGTCTTTCTACGATCATTTCATTCAAGTTAGAACATACGAGATGTTGGGTTCTGTAGAAAGTTATACAATGAATATCATTGCACCACTTCAGGGACAGGACTCCCCCTTGCTCATAAATGTGGAAGCCAAAGGAATCGTTTAGATAAAATTTTTAATTAAAAGTACTCTCATAGCTATGAGAAATACATAATCTCTTCTAAGGGAAAGTGGTTGGACTGATATGATATGAAAAGTCACCTCTTCCACGAGAATTTCTGGAAATCAGACTTCATGATTGGTTGCTAGCAGCTGTCATCATGAGGTGCCATATCTTTATTATACCTGATATTATGGGTCAGTACAGAATTGGGAGAAACCTTTCGAAACAGAAAATGTCTCCATACTTCAGGGAATGTTACATTCTGTTGTCCTGGGCATGATTTTGATGACCATGAAATCAGTGCCTCAGAATTTGGTGGTTAGAATTAGAATTGGAATATGAAATTGAGGCCAAAGACCAAGTGCTTTCACCTATGAGGTCATTCAGTGATGAAAGGAAAATTGAGAGTAAAGGGTTTGAAAGGTAAAATAGGAGGATAACCTTTTGCAGTTGCACTACGAAACAATTGTTAAGAGAGGGTGGAAAGTGAAATGGAAGAACACCGTGTGAGGTGCTCTGATGGCACTGTCCCCTTACAGGACAGAATTTGGTGGTCAGTATTTGAAAGTTGGCCCAAACCAAACTTGACAGCTAATATGCTTAAGAGCGAGTTTTGTGAACCAGTTATAGAATACGTATGCCATATTATCATTGGAGTAAATATATTATTTTCTAGCAATGGGAACAAAGTCACAGTTTTTGTGCATGTTTATTTCAGACATACAACCCCTGGTATCGAAATGCGTTTAAATGCACTGAAACCCTTTGGGATAATCGTCAATTTCTTATTATTTATGCATTAAAAAGCACTGAAACCCTCTGAGATAACCGTCCTCTCATTCCAGCTCCTTACAGTTAACTAGAAAATTTATAACCGTCAGAGAAATAAAACTTTACATGTCGAAAAGAAATATGTTTAATCATGTACATGCTTATGTATACGAGTACATCATGGCTTGACATCTTTGTCTTTCGCTAATCGAGAACCGAGAAATTAATTTTAACCAGAGTTTATTGGCAATAAGTTTACCGAAACAGAGACCAACCTCCAATTTTGAAATCTCATCAAGAAATCGTTAGTTTTCCATTACTACTCCAAAAGAATTCTCCCTGTATTCTAACAATTTACTTACATTTTTATCTATTTATCTATTAATTTATTATTTTTTTTTATTCAATAAGTGATCCTTTCTCTGTGTATTTCCCTTTACCTTCTGCTACTTCGTTCTAGTGAACACCATATTCTTTGAAAGCCTGAATTTCAAGTCAGTGGCCCCTTTGGTGGGCTTGATCCATACGGCTAGGGTTCTTCATCTTCTGAATAATAATAATAATAATAATAATAATAATAATAATAATAATAATAATAATAATAATAATAATAATAATAATAATAATAATAATACGGAAAATCTGATATAATTGACCATTTTCATTGCTGTTCGACCCTTACCAGAGGGGAAGTTTAATTAATTCAAAATTCTTCAGTTTGACGCAAACCAGTCAAGATGACAGGTGTTCTGTGTTCAACAATTACTGTTAATTTGTCTGTCCATCTCTGTCTCTGTTATTTTTTTTAATTTACCATTGAATATCGACTACAATCTGTAGACAGGTGAGTTGGCACAGGATTTATATTGTTCTAGTGATAAATAATTTCAACGATATTTTTTGAAGTTATTTAGTAGCTACAGAGGGTTAGATTTCGAGGTTAATTCGGATTTGGACGTGAATCCTGGATTTATCAAGTGGATTTTGGTGAAATTTCTTGGATTAATGGTGGATTATAGGGAACGTTTCTTAAATCTTCAAAAAAGTTATTCCTTTCAAATTGTTGACTGAATAAAGCTGTAAACGCGCGTCTTCGCTCAATAAAAATAAAAAAATAAAATTCAGCTTTAGGAAATTTGATCTTAATAGAGGTATTAATTTTTAATTTCATTCTTTTGGGAATACCCTTTACTTTTGAACATACCCTTCACCATTCACGACCATTAGCACTGTAATGTAGTATAAATTTTCAGGAACACTTTACATCTCCCAAAACAAGAGAGGAGGAAGGCGCTTCTGAAGGCTCATTTAGTTTTGCCGGGATAATGTTCTCTTGAAACTGGGCCATGTTTATCACAAGGCAGGGACTGTGTTGCTGTATTATGATGATGTTATGTCTTTGTTTACATGTAAACAACAGATGCACACACACACGTGCATATATATATTATATATATGTTTGTATATATACGTTTGTATATATATATATATATATATATATATATATATATATATATATATATATATATATATATATATATACATATATATATATATATATATATATATATATATATATATATATATATATATATATATATATATATATATATATATATATATTTATATATATATATATATATATATATATATATATATATACATATATATATATATATATATATATATATATATATATATATATATATATATATATATATACACGGATGTTTGTATGTATGTTTTTATGTTCCAACATAACTCTGCAATGCATTGAGCAATTCCTACCGAACTTAGCATACATATGATTTATTATCTGGAAAAGAATACTGCGGGGGTAAGACATCACTGGGACCAAAGGGGGTGGGGTGTGGGAAGGGGGTAACATGTAAAAATAACCGAAAACAACAGAAAACAATGTCTAAACCATAGTTTTTGAGTTCGCTGAGATGAATAGTGACACTCCCGATGCTTTTAAGTCCAAGTTCAGCCCTGACAGGAAAAAGGGGTTGAGAAGGGGTGAAAAATAAAATGTCAAAAATGACAGATATTAGTGTCTGATCCATAGTTTTTGAGGTCGTTGAGATGAATAGTGACACTCCTGATGCTCTTTAAGTCCAAGTTCAGCCCCAATAGGAAGGGGGATGAGAATGGGTGAAAAAAATTTTAAAAATGACAGATATTAGTCTAATCCATAGTTTTCGAGGTCACTGAGATGAATAGTGACACTCCTGATGCCATTTATGTCCAAGTTCAGCACTGATAGGAAAGGGGGGGTGAGAAGGGGGTGAAATGTAAAATAAAAATGCTGGCCAATGTAATTGAAACAACTATCTTACAGGAGAGAGAGAGAGAGAGAGAAGAGAGAGAGAGAGAGAGAGAGAGAGAGAGAGAGAGAGAGAGAGTAGAGGAGGTGTTGGGGAGGAGACCTTACCTTACCTTACAGACCTTACAGTTCGTTCGGGTTGCCCCAGGTCCCTCAGTGTGAGGCACCTCTGATGTCTACCAGAGAATTGCTAATGCATCTTCCGGTATATTTTGCAGCTTCCAATCTTGGATGGTCTGGGATGTATCTTAAATATTTGTCAAGCTTATTCTTAAACACATCTACGCTCACTCCTGATATGTTCCTCAGATGAGCTGGTAGCACATTGAATAGACGCTGCATTATCGATGCTGGTGCGTGGTGGATTAATGTCCTGTGTGCTTTCCTTAGTTGTCCTGGTATAGTTTTTGGCACTATTAATCTACCTCTGCTTGCTCTTTCTGATATTTTTAGCTCCATGATGTTTTCGGTAATCCCTTCTATCTGTTTCCATTCCTGGATTATCATGTAGCGTTCTCTTCTCCTTTCAAGACTATATAAATTTAAGAATTGTAGAGAGAAAGAGAGAGAGTAGAGGGGGTGTTAAGGAGGAGAGAGAGAGAGAGAGGGTAGAGGGAGTGTTAGCGAGAGAGAGACAGAGAGCGGATGTTAGGGAGGAGAAAGAAGGTAAGAGTAAGGGAGACTTGGAGAGAGAGAGTTTATCAGTTGTCATTCAGTGCCGGGTTGGTGAGCTAGTATATATTGTGTTTGCGTGCATATCTTATATGTACGCATGTATATATATATATATATATATATATATATATATATATATATATATATATATATATATATATATATATATATATATATTTATACATACATGATATATATATAATGTATGTATGAATATATATATATATATATATATATATATATATATATATATATATATATATATATATATTTATATATATATATATATATATATATATATATATATATATATATATATATATATATATATATATTTATATATATTTATATATATATATATATATATATATATATATATATATATATAATCATATATATATATATATATATATATATATATATATGTACATATATATAATATACATATATATGTAATAATATGTGTATATATATATATATCTATATGTATGCATGTATGTATGTATTTGTGTCAGTAGATAAACATAATGATAACAACACAAACTGTATTCTACAGTACTTACTTAATACTGCAGTCCCTTGAACTACAATCACTGCAATTTCGTATCTATTAATAGCTCCACGTTTCACTGCAATGTTCACTGAATCCATTTAATAGATTTTACGTCCTGATATCACGCGACTGCCATTTTCCTGCCTTGACCTTTGAAATTGTCTTCGGTTTGCTAGATATACCAGTAACTCTTCCTTGAAAAGACTTTATCACAGTTGAAGAGAGAGAGAGAGAGAGAGAGAGAGAGAGAGAGAGAGAGAGAGAGAGAGAGAGAGAGAGAGAGAAAGGTCACAGCAAAGAAACATCTTGTCCACATGAAAAGCAGTGTCACTAACTAACTGCAATATACTACAATATTACAAAGAAACCAAGTAATGGAGAAGTGTGGACGTGTTTAGGAGAGAGAGAGAGAGAGAGAGAGGCTTGGGTTAAATAGGAGTATTTTCCTGATTTTGTTGGGGGGAACTTTCTTGAATGAGTTTATCCCTGTACTTGTTTCAAGGGTATGTAGGCTTAGAAGAGCGATGTTTATAATAGAATGAATATATTTTAGTCATCTCTTATTTAGAGATCTTGGCTAAATCAAGATGCGATTCGCTTTTGTTTTTTTAACAGGAGACGAAAAATTTAGACGACTTTTTTGATAGTGAAGCCTTCAGGTCAGGAAAGATGTATTTGCTTGTTTACTGTTGCCTCGATTTAGAAAATAAGTAAATAAATAAATAAAAATAAATAAATAAGAGAAATAGAGAGAAAACAAGAGACTTTCTACAGAAAACAAACAAAACAAAGACTTCCATTTCTTCTTCTTCTTCACAGCCCAGGAGCGAAACAAGAACAGCTCACGCAAACATGAACAAAAAATTGCGATGCTCATGCAAATTACATTCACTCAAAGCCCGCACGCACTCTCTCTCTCTCTCTCTCTCTCTCTCTCTCTCTCTCTCTGGCCTCCGTCACCCGTGCTACCTAGCGTCGCCTCCTGTACCATTTACTGACACGAGGGATCAATCGCGTGTTCTCGCGAGGCCGTCAATTCTCTGTAAACCTCAGGCATTGGAGAATGATTGGCTGCTACGACAGGTCTGCTCGTCACCGGAAATATATATACGTCTGTGATGAGGACCGTCGTATTTTTGAGCAGGAATGTAAACTTGACCCTTAATTTTTTTTAAGGGGTGGGGAGGATCTCCATTAATTGGGCACTATAAAGGAACTGTTTTTCTTGCCTGTCTAAATCGGTAACTGAATATCTGATGATTCTTGCACATTCAAAATGAAAGTCTGCGCAGATGTCAGCATTGAAGAATCAGCTTAAATGTTTTGTATTGGTAATATCTTTTTCTCTACTTTTAATTTAAATGTTTCTTATTCTCTATTTTTTATTTTAATACAAAGAAATAAAAACTCATGGACCGCTAGGTATCGTGTATTAATGACAAAGAAATATTTGCACAAACAGGCATTATCTAAATTTGCGTTAAATACCAATATACCCCCCAACCTAAATGAGTATTCTTGACTTGAACTATTAATTTTTATTCATGAATGACCTAAAAATTTATATGCAAATAAACACTGGCTAAATTTTTAGTTAATGTTATTATTTTCGAAATAGTATTAAAAATTTCTTAAACCACTTAAAGGGATTTTGCATTTAGTGAAAATAGAATAAAATGGATTTGTATTCATGAAAAAGATGTAATATTTAACACACTTAACATTCCCTGATACTTGTTAATAAAAACGTTATTTCAGGACTTGGGGAAACGATGGTAAAAAAAATTGGTGCAATGTTGTCGAAGCCATATAAGTGTTAGAAAATCAAGTCATTATTATTATTATTATTATTATTATTATTATTATTATTATTATTATTATTATTATTATTATTATTATTATTATTATTATTAGGAAGAAGTAAGAGAAGGTAAAGGGAAATACAGAAAAAAGAGATCTCAGTCATAAAAAAAAATAAAAAGTTAATAAATAGATAAAAAGTCAAGACTTTAAAGGAATTAGACAAAATATATATGCGCCCAACATGCAAATTTGTGTATGGAGTATATTCCAAGGCTTAAATTAATGATAAATCAAGAAAATACACCGACCGTATACGCGTTCATCAATAAAAAAGCAGAAAAAACTTTGTACTCTAATCTGACCAGGAATGACTGAATCATACATCAACGACACCTCGGAAAAACACAGTTGATATAAACAACTGACGTTATACGGTTGTCATCCGATTGTTTCGTCGTGGAACTAACAATCTTCTTGATAAACCACACCAATGGAACAGCTGGGAACAATCAGGCGGAACGGGAATAGGACACGGAAATATAATAATAACAATAAAAATACAAGAGTTATCAGAAAATGAAGATCTGTCGAAGAGAGAGAGAGAGAGAGAGAGAGAGAGAGAGAGAGAGAGAGAGAGAGAGATAGAGAGAGAGAGAGAGAGAGAGAGATGTTTCCACAGAACGGAATAAAGAAATAAAAAAAACATTTTTTAAACGTGCTTTTATCAAAATGCACTAAAAAGTGAAAATAATTTTTTGAGACATCAGGATTTTCTTACAATTAATCACGTCTACAAAAATGAAAGCGTGGGCGCCAAACATGGAAGGAAATGCTACAAGAAATGAAAATATATTTCTCTTCCTGTAGCATTTCCTTCCATATTTGGCGCCCACGCTTCTGTTTTTGTTGACACGATTAACTGTAAGAAAATTCAGGTGTCTCAAAAAATAATTTTTACTTTTTAGTGTATTTCAATAAAAGCGTGTTTTAAATAAAAAAAAATATTTTATACTTTTTAGTTTTGACAGAAATTGTAACCGGCGGTAAAGTAAAAGGCTACAAAAAAGTGGGTGTAGTTTGAGGCCGGAGGAACACTGCAAACGCCCTTTTAGTAATGCTTACAGTGCGCTAAATGAGGCGTACTGAGGGCAATGGTATCACGTGAACAGCCTGTATCATATGTACGCAGCAGAAGAAGAAGAATAAGGAGAAGAAGAAGAAGAATAAGAAGTAGAAGGAGAATAAGAAGAAGAAAGAGAAGTATAATAATAATTATAAGGAGAAGAAAGAGAATAATAATAATAATAATAATAATAATAATAATAATAATAATAATAATAATAATAATAATAATAATAATAATAGAAGAAGAAGAAGTATTACTACGTCAGGAAGGAAAGGAGAGCAGATGTTTTCAATGATTCCTATTCTCTCGCTTTATCGTTCCTGGAATCGCTGGGAACAATTATTCCTGGGAGTAACTGGAATCCCCTCCTTCCCAACTACCTGCACTGCCATCAAAGGTCACCTTTTTTTACCTGACCTGCACCTGCAGCTCCGCCTACTAATACCTTTATCCCTGCTTACAAATCCCTTGGCTCTCCCAGCTAATTGTCACCCCATTGACACGTCTTCTCTCGAAACCTTTATCTGGCTGCCATACAATGACCTTTCTAGGTACCTGGCCAGATTAGCAACACACCCTGTGAAGGAGGACAATGGAGAACCATTAAGAAGAGACTGTCAGAAGTGTCAAAATGCAACCAGCACCGGTGGACTGTGGTATATATACTGGCCCCGGCAAACCAATGATGCACTAGTCCCTCTTCAGAAGCCACACTGCTAGCATAACCTATGCTAGTCCCCCTTCAGATGTCTCCCTACTTGCAGATACTCTGCTCAACCTACTTCCAAAGACTCATTGCTAGTATTCCCGCGCTAGCTACCTCTACAATGCCACTCTACGATGCCAACCTCCTGGCACCACACACACTAGCCAGCTCCCACAAGACGTCACCCTGCTGAATCACCTGATGACGTCACCCTGTCCAGAAGTCACCGAGAGACTTTTGCTCAAGTCCTACTCGAAATAGTTCCTACACTGCCTACTCCGAAGATTGTCGTATCCAGCCACTCACCAATGAGCACTGATGCCCTACTAGTCTTCCAGCGCCCCTATCCTTCGTCATATTTCCCTTTGGTGGGGGAACCCCTGAGTGACAACGCTTCCGCTGATGCCCTACGGCAGACCCTTGGCTCTACAAACCTCACGTCTTGTCCACGGACCTAACATAATGTGATTGGAAGTTGTTTGTCGCCCCATTACCTATAACCTACCTGTGCTTACTGTATATACCTGTTCTCCTAATTGTATATACCTGTTCTCCTAATTTCCTGTACCTGTATTCCTGATCTTCTCCCTCAGAGATTCCTGTGATTTTGATTGTGGCGGAATTGTGACAAATAGTGACACAGTTTAACTTTCATTTGCATGCATGTGTTAACTTGTAATCAGTATGTAAGACAGTGTCCTAATATTTTGCCTACACGAATTCTTTGTCATTTTACTCGATTCCATTCATATGTGTTCAACTTTACTGCTCTTGCAGATCTGCGACATCGAGTCGCTGTTGTGTGGTACAAACTGTAGATCAATGGTGCCACCTTCCTGCATATCCAGGTGCCATATTTGGTTAAGATATCCGGACTATCAACATTGCAACGTTCTTGCTCATTGTATCCCCTACTGTGCATCTTCTGGATCCTCCCTGATATCTTTTGCTTGTTAGCCTATGAAAGGCCTAGAGTGTAAGATTTGTGGTTGTGGCATTTTGCTTGAGTAATTTGTGATTATTTTGTGTAACGTAATTCTTGACAGTGCCACATAGCTCCATTGATAGCTCCTGTACATATTTTATCTTCTGATTGATTTAGTGAATTATACTATTTATAGTGCAGCAGATTGCTGTAAAAATCGTTCAGATAGTGAAACAAGCATGAAATTTGGCACAAACATTCCTAAGACTACGCTCTCTTAGAAAAGGGCGCTGGCCACCTGAAAATCCAAGATGGCGGCTATTTTTTTCAAAATGGCCGCCATCTATGTTGAGATTCACTGGTTTGGGAGCATCTATTGGATGGAATATGCCAGTTTTTTTTTTTAAACCTCGACTTTTAGGTTATAAAAATGTTCCATACCACACATTTTATTGAAAACCCTTACTAAATGAATTGTAACCAAGATGGCGTACAAAATGGTTGCCATAAAAGTTTTTTTTTCTATCCACAGCGCTAGCAGACATAGAGACCAACTGTTTTTATTTAATGGTATATTCATGTGATCAGACAGTTTAACTAATATGCTATTTTCAACTGAAATAGTAATGGTATGGTCACATACAACATTGTGTCTAAGACTGTAACCATAAAAAGAAAAGAAGAGAAATACGGACTAAACGCAACCAATCTATGTATAGGTCTCTCAACCTACACCTTTGAAAAATTCGAGGATAAGAAGGTAGGCATAGCATGACACGTTGGATGCTCAAGCTAGATTATCTACTGAAGAGAGGGCAATATTTATCTAGACTTCACATTTGCAAGTGCACAGAGCTGTGCAGGGAAGACCCAGCTTGTAGCACTTGCACCTTTCCCGACAGCCTGCTTTGCATCCACATTTGGTAAGCTGTTGGCAACTCTTGGCTAAGGGCGAGTTGGTTGTCCAGAGGACTTGCCATGCTTCACCAGACTTTTGCCATCCCCACTCAGCAGGGTTCTCTGGCTGTGGCTGACACTGGGTGGCCTGCCCCCACACACAACCAGCCTGGTACGCAGCACGCTTGGTGTGTTGGAGGAGAGCTCCCCTGGTTGGTGGAATGGCCTCATATGCCCTTTGTTTTCTGGCAAACATATCAAGTCTAGCCTCATCCACAGTGCCAGCAGTGCTGGATCTTTCATACATAAGTATGACAAACCTCTCCAGGACCTTCAGGTCACTCTCTTCCACTCTGAGAGGGTAGTGACTCAGTTTGGAGAACACAGTGGAGGCCTCTGGAAAGATGTTCCATGTCTGCCAGGCGGTCTTCTTGCCCTTGCTCCGGAAGGCTGACACTGTATCACAGCCTGTGAACGCATGGAAGAAGAGCATGCCATTCACCTTCTCCTGGCCCAGAGAGTTGCACAGGTCATGCACAGCAATCCAGCGCAGGCTCTGGCCTTGGCCAAATGCCACCCATAGCTTCTCTAGCCCTAGATTGTGGAGAGTGGAGAAAGCACTGACTGCAACGACAAGAACATCTGTGTCATTTGCTTTAACCGTGATGGTCTTGGCTCCATGTTCTGTGGCATATTTGGCATGGAGAAAGATGGGGGTGTCAGCTTCCTCATGAGAGCACTTTTCCAGTCCCTGAAGACTAGCCTCATGAGTGCTGAGGACAGCAGACCCTTTCGTGGCAATGACAACATTTGTGGCAGACATCTGGGCAACTTTGTCTGCCAGGAACTGGAACAACTCTGTCTTGTTGGCATCGTGTCTTAGGAAATTGCGCCAGTTGGATGGAATTGTGTTCTTGTCTGTCACCTTGCGCCTTCCTCCTTGACCACGTTGGAGCCTGGTCTCAGCTTTGAGGCTGGATGTATTGTATACATCAAATACAAGATGTGATGATGTGTACTTGCTGCTATAGGATTGTATCACAGGCAAGAAGTCGCAAAGTGCATAGCCCTCAAAGGTCTTTCCTTTCTTTGGTGGCAAGGCATGGACCAAAGCTGATCCATCTACAATGAGGACATCAGTCTTTGGTTCTTTGTCTTCTAGTGTAACATGACTCTCCAGGACCGAGGTCAGCTGAGACTTCTGACATGTGTACAGCCTACCACCCTCACTAAGGGAAGCTGGGAATGTTTGATTCTCGTGCTGGAAGAATTCCTGCAGATCACATTCACGGCTCTGACAGGATATAAATAGCTTTGAGAAAAGCTGGCAATCCTCCTTCAGAAGTTTCTGCTTTGACTGTTCTACAGGAGCAGCTTCTTGCCTGAAGAAGTCAGTTCTGTCCTTCTTTATCGGCTCATAGAAGGAGACTGCATTGTTTGCCAAAGAGTCTGAAAACTTCTGAAATTTAGTGCGGCCTCTGTCAAGGTGTGTCTGTAGAAGTTCTGCTGAGCTGGGGTGGGCAATGTCTTTGTTGTCAATGGAATACAGATCCTGGCTCTCTTCCTGAAAAGGACTTCCCAAGTGTTGCAAAGCCAATGACAGCTTGCTGACTCTCTCCAAGAATGTCTTCTGCGCATGAGGTGTTTGTTCATGGTGTGTTGTCTGCTCATTAGACTCCTTACTTTGAACCTCTGTTTCGTATGCAGACACCAAGCGGATGATCTCTGGGCCAGCCACCATCCATCTTCTGAGTGCTGACGGATCTTCAGTCAGCCCAATGGCTCCGCCATCAGCCTTTATAAAGGCATTGGTCTGCTCATGAGCTTGGTCAAGAGCCATTGCTGAGAACTGGCGACTGGTCTTGTGCACAACAAAGTTGCCAGCCTTGAACTCCTTGTGCAACTCTGGGTGTGAACTCTCTAGGGTAAGCATGTCCCTGAGGTGAATAGGCAGCCAACGAGCATAGTTTGTATTATTGTTGGAAAAGAAGTAGGGTATCAGCTCATGCAATGCCTGGCAGTAGAGGACAAAATTGGCCTCACGGAAGGACCTGATCAGTAGGAATATCACAAGTTCCATAGACAACACCATGTGCCAGAAGTGGAACTGTGGACTCTGCTGTCTTCGAAGGTCACACCACTCCTCAAACTCTAATGCCTGCTCATTGTTGTTTGCTTTCTCAGCACAGTAGTCAGTGTATGCTGTCCTCAGGAGTTTGTACAAACTAGAGGCTGTAACCTGGTGCATCTGCCGTGTCCTGGTTACACTTGCAGCTGACAGGAAGGATTCTGCAGTTCCAGATGAAGCAACTCCTGCCTCCACCAGAGCTCCTGTCCAACCACTGCCATGAAGAAGAGTACCAAGAGATGTCATTGCTGCCATCTCAATGTGCAGACCACCAAACATTACCAGATACTTGTCTTCGCCATACTGATCAGGCCACTGCCACTGCACCTGCTTTGCTACGGCATAGATTGGCTGATCAGCTGTGATTATGGGTATCTGGCCAGGGTTCAGAAAATCAGTGACATCCTGCACTTTCTGCATCACGTGTTTGATCGTAGCAACAGAATGAGCCTGATCACGCAGGAGAGGAAGCAATGAAGTTATGGTTACTTCAAATTCTGGGCTTCTCTTCATTGAAGCGTGATGAGCTGACCACGTCAGATTCACTGCATCATCTATTTCCTGGGTGACTATGACCTTGTCTAGCCACTGATACTCCAGTGCAAGCTGTGGCCCCAAGATATCTGTGGGTGGCTTTGGTATTGCAGTGTTTGGTGGCACAGGGTTCTTTGTTTGAAAGGAAGCTGGTGAGATGTTTGTGAATGTGTCCGGCAATTCAGGCACCGACCTCACTTTCTCAGGTGCAAACTTTAGTTGCTGTCTTTCCTGTCCAGTGTTCTCCTTGGTGGGGTGCTGAAATATGGAGATGCTAGTTCCATGGAAGGAGGTAGTGGCAGTAGTTGCAGATGGGTTGTGGTCGATGTTGTCCATCACTGCAGTGGTGAACAACCCTTTTCGCAGTACTGGGGGACAGACCACACCCTCCTCCACATATTTGCTAACTGTGGCATCTCCTAACTGTGCAGAGACCTCCAGTACTCTGTCATAAGAGATACTGAGGCCATACTGATGTAGCATTTCAACCAGGTTTCTCTTCCTGGTTTTGGCATAGACTGAGAGTCCCATGTAGACTGGGAATGGTGTTTCTCTGTCTTTGGAGTGTCTATGAGTTGTTGCTCCCTCTTTGTATCGGGAGTAGCAGTTGAACTGCATGAGCTGTGCAATGGCCTGGTCTGACTTTGATGCTCCAAATCGTAACTGTGACTTGATGTCAGCCCCATGCTCAACCATCCCTACAAACTGGAGCAGGAGAGGAGGCACAGAATTTCGTACACAAGCCTCAGAAAATGTGCCATCAAACCGTGACTGATGATCAAGTATAGACTTTCTGAGAATATTTGCTGCTTTAGCAATGATAACTGCCTCTGAAAGATCAGATGATTGAGCAAGTGCTTTTCCCACATCCTTTTGAAATGCAAGTAATACATCTCTGCCAGATTTATGAGCCTCAAGTTCTGGAATTTCTGCCAGAAGTTTGTCTTTGAGTCTCGTGGAATTTACACTTGGTGACTCTACACCTAATTGTTCCAGACGTTGTTGGTAGAGGTGGCAAATATCTGCCAGCCGAAATGTGACTGGATCATCTGAACAAAGGTTGTTTTCAACAATGTATGTCATCAGTTCTGACAGAACTAGTGGATACACATCTGATTCTGACTCAGTGCTACCTTGGTCTTTCTCAAGGCTCCTCAGGTAGGACCTTTTTCTGTTGTAGAGGGCACAAAGACAGGCATGGTGATACTTAAACTCCTGTGCAATGACATCCCCACCAGTCAACTTAGCAAGGAGCTTGCCATCACTAAGTATCTCTGCACATTCACGCAATTTCAAGTCAAGGCCCTTAGTACTAGCCTGTCTGAGATCAGATGCAGGTGCCACTTTCTCACAGAAAATGCAAACTTCATTGTCATGACTGGTTCGGCGCAGTTTTGCACGACTAGTCTCAGTGTTGCTGGTCTGGTCATTGGATTGTCGCTTTCTTGCACGGTCCAGTTTAGTGTTGTTAAACAACAAGCGACAGTTCACATGGTATTTTGCTGCATTTTTCCTGAGAGTGGCCTCTATGCCATCACCTTCATCCAGCCTTGCTGGATCCATTATCAGTGGCATTTCATTAATTTCACTGAACATGGGAATGTTCCTTGCCAGCATTGTGTACCCATCATGGTCTAGGACATGATGACTTGGAGGTGATGTCAAGTGCTCACCTCTTTTGTCCTTCTGACAAAGACAACACAAACTCCAGTTTGTTTTTCTACTGCTCAATATTGGATTGGCATCACATTCTGCCATGATTTCACTTTTGATTAAGGCCGAGGGGTTATCCTTTTACCACCTTAAACAAAGCACACATTCCTGTATGGGATTCAACTAGGTTCGGTCTCCCTACACCTAGCCCGATCATTCATCCAGTGCCATTTAAGTCCCGTGTGATCTGTACACCATCCGGGTAAGTACATGAACCATCATGTACAGCCCCCATACCCTTGGCTCGGCTCTCCCGCGCTGGCACATCCTGTCTATTCAGGTGCGGCTATCTAACTATAGCTGGTCTGGGGCTGTTAGAAAGCATTTGGGACACTAAACTAAACTATACTACAACTACTAGTCTAAGACTACAGGATTAGTAAAGCTGGATTAGCTGGCACTGAACCCTATGCTGAGTTACACAGCAGTGATGTCACCAGTGTGCCCTGGTTGTGTGCAGACATACACTCTTTTACATTTATTAATTTTCCTTCAAAATTGATGAGTTATTCGAAAGAGATGGCCTCATTAGGATCTAAAACCACAGAAACCAAGATCCATGCTTAAAACGATAATTGTTGAACGGGCATTATTTCTCATTATAATTATTGTTTCTACCTTTTCTTGGCAGCCATATAGCCCCCATATTTAAAGGTAAACTGTACTGGGAAGCTACAGAAACATAATATTCACAAGAAATAGTATGGAAGAGCTTTACCATATTGCTAGAAGCAAATACATGCCATTCTAGTGAAAAATTAGCCAAAATCTGTCGATACTGGCCGCCATCTTGGAATTTGGCCGCCATATTAAATTTTTTGCGTGGCCAGCGCCCTTTTCTGATAGAGGGAACTTTAAAGAGCACTTGTGCAAAATTTCATGCTTGTTTCACTATCTGAACGATTCTTATGAAATATGCAATTATCTGCTGCACTATTAGTGGACATCTTAAGTTTACCTCCAACCCTTGCATTTATTGGTAAATTTTGAGTATTTTCCACGTTTAATTTTTCCTGTTCACCGGAGCACAGCCACCCTCAGTCAGGTGTAGTTATCAGAAATCCTATTTAGAGCCACCTTCCCAAACACACGGCAGCGCGAACGTGACAATATATAATTGTATGTATGTATGTATGTATGTATGTATGTATATTTGTATGTATATCTCAGTTACATCGATCATATGACACTTAATCTCTACTTCTCTGCGGGCTGTAGCGTTGAATACAGCTATCATTTTCAATAATAATAATAATAATATTACTACTAGTATTGCCATTGTTAATAGTAAACAATACAAGTAAAATGAAGCGAGATTCCCTCGGTCAGAAAACAGAATAATGAAGAATAAAACTGAATTCAAACAAAACGGAATTTTTAATAGGTAAAAAATATATTTATTTTAGTACATCCTAAATTTTCAATTTACATATCTTCAGTAAAGAACAAGATAAGAAAGTGAAGCACATTAATTGAATAACAAGAGTTATTCGCTTTCAATGAAAAGAAAAAATGCATAAAAACAAATTCCCCACTCATTTAAATTGAAATGGATTATACATAGAAAATTTTTTATTGTGATTTCCTACAGTGAATAACAAGAGTTATTCACTTTCATTAGAAAGAAAAATGTATAACAAGCAAGAGTTATTAATTTTCTTTATAAAGAAAAAATGTATAAAGAAAAAATGAATAAAAAGGAACTCCCCACTCACTTAAACTGAAATAGATGACACATAAAATATAATTACTGTTATTACTGTCGTTGTTAAGAGAGATGAAAGAGAGATGAGATCTTCCTTCTGGAATTACCTTCATAAAGCCTTTATTGACACTTCTTCAACTTACCAGGGACCGCTCATGGGAATGTGCTTGTCCCCTGTTCATTGCTAATTGCTCTGGGTAAAGAGATGTCTGCGTGGTTATGTTAGTGTCTAGTATTGTTAATGGGTTGTGGTGTATATATATATATATATATATATATATATATATATATATATATATATATATATATATATATATATATATATATATGATATATATATATGAACACATGTATATATATATATGTGTGTGTGTGTGTAGAATCTACTGGTCACTTTTACCAGATACATATGTAATTGTAATAGTAATAGCCACAATGCCCTCTTAACTCCTCGAATTCTTCGCGCTTTTTTGGGTATGCTTGTCACTACAAAGCCGTAAGATCCAAGAGCAAGAAATTGAAGTGGCGCATCACAGCCACTTCAATTTCTCGCGCTTGGATCTTACGGCTTTGTAGTGACAAGCATATCCAAAAACGCGCGAAGAATTCAAGAAGTTAAGAGAGCATTGTGGCTATTACAATTACATATATATATATATATATATATATATATATATATATATATATATATATATATATATATATATATATATATATATACGTGTGTATATATATATATATAGATAGATATATATACATATATATATATATATATATATATATATATATATATATATATATATATATATATATATATATATATATATATATATATATATATATATATATATATATATATCGTATATATATATATATATATATATATATATATATATATATATATATATATATATATATATATATATATATATATATATAAAAGTGTGTGTGTGTGTGTGTAATCGTAATAGCCACAATGCCCTCTTAACATTCTCAAATTCTTCGTACTTTTTTGGATAAGCTTGTCACTACAAAGCCTTGAGATCTAAATGCAAGAAATATGAAGAAATTCTGATGTCTGGTAGCGGGAAACGAACCCAGGTCCCCTAAACAGAATGAGGTAACATTGTCGATCTGAGTAGGTGGACAATGGTACCTCTTTCTGATTAGGGGACCCGGGTTCGTTTCCCTCTACTGGACATCAGAATTTCTTCATGTTTCTTGCACTTGGATCTTAAGGCTTTGTAGTGACAAGAATATCCACAAAAGCGCGAAGAATTCGAGAAAGTTCTGAGGGCATTGTGGCTATTACAATTACACATGTATCTGGTAAAAAGTGACCAGTAGATTCTACATAAATATATATATATATATATATATATATATATATATATATATATATATATATATATATATATATACTTATGCATACACATGTACACACACACACACACACACACATATATATATATATATATATATATATATATATATATATATATATAAATATATATATATATATATATATATATATATATATATATATATATATATATATATATATATATATATATATATATATATACATACACACACACATACATACATACATATTATCTATGAATTACATACTTTTGTAGAATAAAAAGAGACCCAAGCATCAAATACATTACCTCATGGATTAAATTCAATATCTTCAAAATATTCAAATTATAATTGCAGCTTTATTAAGCTATTGCGACGCACCACTGAGTATGATCTTCAGCAAATCATTAATGCATAGGCCGTTCTATATGATTCTATTGAAATTGTATCTAATAATTAATAATTACATTATCATGAGTGATTAAACCCTGAATCTGAGTGAAAGAATTGCTTATGGAAAAGTTCTTATTAATAATATTGACCTTTTCCTCTTGGAAACAATTTCAAACGTTTTCTCCAATCCCGGAAGTTTTTCTTCACTGTTTGGCTTATCCTACATGCCTGCTGTTGCCTCTCTCTCTCTCTCTCTCTCTCTCTCTCTCTCTCTCTCTCTCTCTCTCTCTCTCTCTCTTGTCTCTGTCTGTCTGTCTATCTGTATCTCTCGCTCTCTCTCTCTCTCTCTCTCTCCATCTCTCTCTTTGTCTGTGTCTCTCTCTCACTATTGCTCCTCTCTCTCTCTCTCTCTCTCTCTCTCTCTCTCTCTCTCTCTCTCTCTCTCTCTCTCTCTCTATCAGGCTGTCTGTCTGTCCCGATACTTTCCATTTGGGAGAGACGTCGGCGATAGAAAGTTAGTGATCATTGATAGTCCAAATCCGCTGGAGAAATCGACCAAACTTTATAGAAAGAAAGTTTTCGGTCCCTAAGAAGTTTGTTTTCTCCTTCGTTTCAAAGACTTCGAGGAACCACAAGATCTGAGAAGCCGAATTCAGGAATACCTTTCATAGGACTGGTCTGTAAGGAAGTGGAAATACAGTGTTTTATATGTTTGATAATTTTTTTCAGAGATTTTATCTTTTTTCACGAGTCATATACATTTCGTATCAGGCCTCATAGATAAGTTACATAGATATGCTGTATGTATGTATAGATATGTGTTACACACATACACATGCACACACACATGCACATATGTGTATATATACACTTACACACACACACACATATATATATATATATATATATATATATATATATATATATATATATATGAAGAGATTCTGATTTTCGGTAGCGGGGATCGAACCCGCATCCCGAGTATAAGAACGAGGTCACGTTGCCGACCTGACCAAGTGTCATGCTGTCCAAACATTTCCTGAGCCAAACCAACTGTTGTGTACCGACAGGGATTGTGTTAGTGACACTATACAATGCTTTACAGTGACATCTGACAGAAATAATCTGGTTATCTGAAACGTTTTCAGTTATCGGCGTTTGTCAAAGAATAATCTGATGAATGAGGCATCGGGAATTGTTGATTGTTTGTGGACATGAATATCTGAAAAAGTCACTTTGATTATTTTTGTAATTGATAAATGATTTATTTTTATCGAAAATTCTCTTAGCTTACAATTACTTTTTTTTCAAGACAGTACGCTTTGCTATGGTGATAATTCATTGCAAATACGATATAAACTATGTTGCAATGATAATAATAATAATAATAATAATAATAATAATAATAATAATAATAATAATAATAATCCTGATTCTTTATAAAGTAATTATATATTTAAATAATCTGCACGAAGAAACCAACCAACCGGGGAGAGAGAGAGTGAGAGAGCGAGTCTTGTTGCACGTCAACAAAACTGCTCGTTTATAAAAAGAAAAAACCGTAGGCAGCCTTCCCCCAGCATAAACACTCTCTGAGCAAAGAAGCCCAATAATTGTCTTCTGATTTCAAGCAAGCAGACACAATTTAGCTGGGGCTGACGACAGCCTCCGGATCTGTGCTTTCGTGGACTCCCATTCCAGAGAGTGGAATAATGGCATCCCATACCTGTGACTGGAATATTTCCATCCTATTCCAGAGAGTGGAGTAATTCCACCGCCCAACGAGGAATTTGGGACGATAACACATTTCATTTACATATCCCGTCACAGACTATAAGTCAGGGCGATTGGAATGATGTCTAAGAGAGAGAGAGAGAGAGAGAGAGAGAGAGAGAGAGAGAGAGAGAGAGAGAGAGAGAGAGAGAGAGAGAGAGAGAAAGCAAGCAAGAGAGAGAGAGAGAGAGTTCCCAAGAGCACTCGTATATCCGTGGTTTTTATATTTCTTAAATTTCGAAAATCATGATTTAATGATACGTAAAACAACATTACATTTTTGGGGTCAATTACTGTCCGGAAAAAAGTTACAAAAATAAATCCACTTTATCACTCCTATTCCTCTAGTTCTCTCTCTCTCTCTCTCTCTCTCTCTCTCTCTCTCTCTCGTAGTTACGCAACGCACAGTTCTAGGATGTTCGTTGATAGCTGACTGCACAGGTCTTAATAGTGTTATGGCTCTCTGTAATGGTCGATTCGGTTAGGTAACTTAAGACCCATAACGTGTGTGTATATACTGTATATATATATATATATATATATATATATATATATATATATATATATATATATATATATATGTATATGTATATGTATAATATATATATATATATATATATATATATATATATATATATATATATATATATATATATATAATGTATATATATACATATATGTATATATATATATATATATATATATATATATATATATATATATATATATATATATATATATATATATATATATATATATATATATATATAGTGTGTATATATATATATAATGTATATATATATATATATATATATATATATATATATATATATATATATATATAATGTATATATATATATATATATATATATATATATATATATATATATAATCACACATTACCACAGGTGAAAAATAAGAAACGAGGTGTAGGTCCTGACCGGTTTTGACTCTATTTCCAAGCCATTGACGAAGGGCTGATACAGAGTGTGAGAAGTCACAAATATATATACTACAAGAACAGTACTGACGAACATACACAACCGTTAGAGGCTCCATATCCCCACTCAGGTCGGTGTCGAGGTAGGAGTGGCCTTTAAAACTCATTTGGCTAAAAATCACAATAGACTCTCAGGGGACATTGCTGATAAACAGACCATACCCCACCTCAGATCCACACCTGGCAGGTGTCATGTAGGCGGAGTTTGGAAACTCATTAACATTACTACCCTCGTACTGTGTTTACAAATATGATAATCCTATTTTCATACATCTCTACTGCCTACCTTAAAGTTTAAACAATTTACAAATTTCTTTTGATATTAAAGGATCAAGTTTATACATCCCTTGACTGATATTCATATTATGGTTGTAACTTTCTTTTATAAAGCTAGATTCAATGATGTTCCTTTCCAGTGCATTATTAGAATATACAATGTTTTTTGCCCCTTCCCAGTTGATAGCATGATTGTTCTCACTAACATGTACAAATATACCACTGTTCCCTTGTGCATATCTCACACATTTCTTATGCTGTTCAATTCTTTTTTCCAGTGCTTTCCCGGTTTGGCCAATATAAAAGTTGTCACAAGACTTACACGGAATTTTATATACACACCCTTTAGTATTGTCTGGGGAGTTCTTGATAAGTACATTTTTCATTGTTGTATTGTTCTTAAATGCGACATTAACACCAAAATTCTTAAGAAGATGAAGGATATCTTTTATATTATTATTATAAGGCAAAACAAGCAAATTTTTTGTGTTGTAAGGTTCTTTCTGGTTTTGATACATAGTCTTTTTTGCCGCTTCAAATGCACTGTTTAATACACTATCAGGATATTTCAATTTCTTGCCTGCATTCCTAATCTTATCTATTTCATCATCAATATATTCAGGGCTACATACCCGTAATGCTCTTAAAAACATAGATGAAAACACTGACTTTTTAACCTTATTGCTTTGTCCAGAATAGAAATGCACATAGGAAGAAATATTAGTGGGTTTTCTATACACACTATATTTAAACCCACTACGGTTGTGTATGTTCGTCAGTACTGTTCTTGTAGTATATATATTTGTGACTTCTCACACTCTGTATCAGTCCTTCGTCAATGGCTTGGAAATAAAGTCGAAACCGGTCAGGAACTACACGCCGTTTCTTATTTTTCACCTGTGGTAATGTGTGATAAATGAATCACGTACAAAAATGATAATAATCATCATATATATATATATATATATATATATATATATATATATATATATATATATATATATATATATATATGTGTGTATATATATATATATATATATATATATATATATACACACACATATACATATGCATACATATATATATATATATATATATATATATATATATATATATATATATATATATATATATATATATATATATATACATATACATATGCATACATATATATATATATATATATATATATATATATATATATATATATATATATTTATGTATATATAAGAATGTATAGATATACTATAGGTATTTATATATGCTATACACATATTTGTATAATTATATATACGAAATATATATATTTATAATGGATGTTTCGAAATTAGAGGGCCCCCTACCACAGAACAAATGGAAAGTCATGAAGTTTTCTGCTATAGCCTATCTCCAAGTACATTATTTTAAGTTTCTATTAAGCTATTTTTCATTTTACATTTCTTGTATTTTCAGACTGAGTGACGGAGTTAGATACAGCCATGGCTAAAGACTTGGAGGAAATCAGATGGATTGACCGAATCCGGGCTGTAACCTTCAGAGAGGCCAGGGATGCTGGTGCATCCTTCATTTCACATTCCTGGATAGCTAAATACATTAAAAGAGATGAATCCTTTGTTAAAAGAAACTGGAACAAAAATCCATATGACTGTCATGGCAAAAAGAGTGAGAATCTTGGAAGGCCTGAAATCCTTTCTCAGCAGTCAAAAGACATCATAGCTGAGGCAGTGGGTAGACCAAGAAAGTCTTTACATAAATTTGCGCTTGAACTAGAAACAAAAAGGGGAAAGAAGAGAAGTTATAGTGCTGTATGTAATGAGTTGAAAAAATCTGGTATCAAGCCATTTCATGTTATCAGCAAGCCCAACATCACTCAGCAACAGAGAGAACACTGTGCATGGTTTTGTGGTTCATTTCTTAAAGGTTGGGATGAAGCTGACTTTTTCCATGTTGCCACATCAGATGAATTCTTCATTTACGCAGTCCGGAAGCTAAATCATAAAAATGACATCATTTGGGCTGCAAAGTTGGATGATATCAGCAATGACATGCGCTATCGCCAAGCTGTGAAATTTCCTGAACGTTGGGTAATTTTTCTCTGTTTCACAGCCAAATGGTTAATGTGGATCATCAAAGAAAAAGGACATTCATGGAATGGCGAATACTTCAGAGAAACTGTGCTTACTAGTGGAGTATTTCCTTTCCTCAAAAATCCTGACAATGTGTTATCTGTTGAAGAGGTCACATTTTTGCATGATAAGGTACCATGTTTCAAGGCTCTTCAGACACAGGAGCTGCTTTGAAACAGTGGTATCAATTTCTTCTCGTGAAGTGAATTTCCAGGTAGCTCCCCTGACCTTAATGTGTGTGAAAACATCAGTAGTATCTTAAAGGATCTTGTTGAAGCACGCACAGTGAACTATGATGGTATACCAAGTCTCGACGACCTGCGAAGAGAGGTGACCGAAGTGCTTAGGGAAATGGAGTTTGAGTCTCAGGTTTTTTGCGATTTGCTGAAATCATACCCCCCAAGAATGCGGGCTGTGGTACAGGCAGATGGAGGCCACACAAAATATTAAATACTCAGAGAGAGACTTAAATAAATACCTGTTCTGAATCACTTTTGTTTTTGTCCATATCAATTTTAGTTTATGCTGTAGAGGGGGGCGGCTCTAATTTCGAAACACCCTGTATGTATATATATATATATATATATATATATATATATATATATATATATATATATATATATATATATATATATATATATATATATATATATATAATGGAGGTCTTCAAGCGCTGCTCTTCTCCCAAAACAAGATCTCCTCAACATAGCACTTATATATATTTACACCAGGCTTAAATTCTCGGTGTCAGTGACATTACCATTCAGTTCGTGAGGTGACATAAATATGTCCCCAAATGGACACTCCTTCAATCTGTCTCGAATACTTGGTACTGAAAATAAAGGATTCCTTTCCAGTTGTCAAATTAAACAAATGAGACCAGTTTTTATTCAGTAGGTTTCTAAATAGGATAGAATGTACAATTAAGCCAAAGACCAAGCGCTGGGACTTACGAGGTCCTTCAGTGCTGAAACGGAAATTGAGAGTAGAAAGGTTTGAAAGGTGTAACCGGAGGAAAACCTTTTGCAGTTGCGCTATGAATCAATTGTTAGGAGAGGGTTGGGGAATGAAAGAGGGAAGAAAGAGAATATGAACGGAGGTACAACAAAAGGAAAGAAAGGGGTTGCAGATAGGGGCCTCAAGGACGCTGAAAAAAGCCTTAAGTAATGCATTCAGTGCAACGCATGAGGTGCACTGACGGCACTACCACCCTACGATGGATTTCTAAATACACTGTCTTTAGCACAAACTGAATAAGTTAATATTCTGGTAGTTTCCTGTACGTTGATGTAGAGAGCTTATGTTCAACCCATCATAAATGAGTGCAGTTGACAGTGAAAAACTTATGCCTTCAAATCCGTTTATTTATCGGAAAGTTTAGTTTTATTGTTATTCTCGTGTTTAAAGTGAAGGTATTATTTCTTATTGGTTTTCTCCTCTCTTAGCATTTATTCATTGTCCATTGTCGTGAAACAAACCCCTTCCACATTATACTGTTGTCCAAATAAAATCCCCTTAAAATTATATTATTGTGAAAATAAAATCTCCTTAAAATTATATTATTGTGAAAACAAAATCCCCTGAAAATTATATTATTGTGAAAATAAAAGCCCCAAATTTTATTATTGTTGAAATAAAACTCCCACCAAAGGATAATTTATAAAAATGAAAATCCCATCCAAATTTTATTATCGTGAAAATAAATCACTCTCAAAATTACATTGTCGTGAAATTAAAATCCCTGTCAAATAATAATTGTAGAGTAAATTGGCCCTTATCATCAAAACTATTTTACAATCTCGAAGTTCGTACATTTTTCCATATCTTAAGAAAGTATCTAGAAAATAAAGTACCCACTAGCAAGAAGTCTTCGGGTTTCATACAATCGTAGACGCCTTCAGAACTTCCGGAAGATTCTGAAAACAACAAAAATATTTGATACAAATAAAGCGACTGAAGAAAACTAACAAAGTCCCACATGCGGCAAAAAAAAAAGTCTTCACTCCTAATCCTGCAATTCGTATCCACCTCTGGGGATGTAAGGTGGATCTTAATATCTTCTGTTACTTTCTGTCACAAAGACAGAAAGATTTGTCGCCTGAACTCTGGCGGCAAGTTTTCCTCTTACGGCGTTCTCTGTCTTTCAGGATAAGTTTTGGTATCACCCCGGAGAGAGAGAGAGATAGAGAGAGAGAGAGGGAGAGAGACTTTCGTCTGTCCATGAATTACATTGAAATCTGCTGCTACAAAAACATGTATGACATATCGAAGAAGTAATGTTGAGAGAGAACTTTAGTCTGCCCAAGAATTACGTTGAAGTCTGTTGCTACAAAGAGGGAAATGACATACTGAAAGAGAGAGAGAGAGCTATGATTAAGTCATATCATACAGCAGTTCCCTTCCCAGATCGCTATATTTTTAAATGCTGATTTAAACGAGAAAATTAATATCCTTCCAGTTTAGTACGTCTTATTTCGTAATAAATCCTGAGGCCACGACGGAGAACTTTTGAGGCCAGAGTCCCTTGGGGTCATTCCCCCCCCTCCCCCCTCCCCATAAATCATCTTTTATGACAGTATCTCATAAATGCTTTCATAGCCTCGGTCATAGCGAAAGGAAAGGACGATCTCATGGGACATGAAAAGCTTTGGAAATCAACCTTTGAAATGCGCCTCATTTGATTAAGAAGTTCCGCTGGAATTACTCTGCTTTCGTCAGATTAAGATTCATTTTTCTTTCTCTAAAATCATATTTCTGTCGGTCGTGGATGTTCACAGGGAACTTCACTGTCAGAAATGCCACCACCTGATTCTTTTGCTTAGTTATAAAAGCATTTTTCTTTTCTTTTTTTTATTTCAATGACTGGTGATGTTGTCGACTACTGAGTAAATTATCGATTTCTCTCTTCATTTTCGTTGTGTAAATTATTCCATGCAGTTTATCAAACAATATATATATATATATATATATATATATATATATATATATATATATATATATATATATATATATATATATATATATATATATATATATATATATATAATTTATATATATATATATATATATATATATATATATATGTATATATATATATATATATATATATATATATATATATATATATATACTATATATATATACACACACACACACACACACACACACATATATATATATATATATATATATATATATATATATATATATATATATATATATATATATATATATATATAATACAATTGGCAAAGCATTTCCCATTGAATTCCCACTGGAACTAAAAGATGAATTTTATCAGCGAATGTGAGTGAGCAAAGGGGTGTGTCAGAAAGAGAGAGAGAGACAGAGAGAAAACAAGACGCTGCTATCGTGTTTAGTCTTCCCCAAATTTAATCAACGACGAAAAAAAATCAGAACACTACAGAACTTCTCATCTCCTGTTGCACCCTGCAATTCCTCTCCCGTTTCCTCCCTCGAGGGGATTTGTAATGCAATATCAGGATTCAGAATACAGAAGGGGGCTGTTGCCCCGAGAAATATTCGAAGCTTATTATACTCTTCTCCTCCTCTGCAGAGGGAAAAATATTTAGTCTTTTTAAATGTTTTTATTTTATATATTTCCCTTTAGATGGAGTCGACTCTCTGTGTTGTTTTAAAGATGAGACGTCCTCCTTTGAGTAGGAAGGAAATGTTTTATCCCTTATATTTAATGGGCACCAATACTTTATCAGCATGATGAAAAATAATTCAATTATGTAAACACTTTATCAGAATGATGAAAAATAATTCAGTCACATAAACACTTTATCAGTATGATGAAAAATAATTCAGTCATATAAACACTTTATCAGTATGATGAAAAATAATTCACTGATATAAAAACTTTATTAGTATGATGAAAAATAATTGTCATATAAACGGTTCATCAGTATGATGAAAAATAATCCATTGATATAAAACTTTATCAGCATGATGAAAAATAAGGTGGTGTGTTGGGTGTGGGGGAGTGTGTGCTTGGGTGTTGGGTTGGGTGTGGGGTGGGGTTGTGTGGGGTGTAGGGGTTGGGTTTGGGATGTGGGGGTGTGTAGGGCCATGGGAAGTGTGGGGTTGGGTGTGGATGGGGTGTGGGGAGTGGGGGTTGGGTGTGGGGTGTGCAGTGAGGTGGTGTGTGGGGGCGTGGGGAGTGTGGAGTGGGTGAAGTGGTGTGTGGGGGTGTGGGGTGGGGTGTCTCGTGGGGTAGAAGGGTGTGGGGGGGAATGGAAGGTATGGGTATAAACTAAAACTTCAACCCTTTTGAAATGACTGAATTTCTCTGAGTGAAAACAATGAGGTTTGAGTTTTACTGCCTGGGAAGAATGGTATTGTTGAGTATATATGGAAAAAATTACTATTAAATTCGATTAAACTGCATCTGAATCTCATACCTCATACTGCTATGAAGGATTAAAGGGTGATTGCAGGCATGGTAACATTCGTTGCTCTATTTAAAGTTACCTTTGAAAAAACTTATTTGAGGCTAAAATATTTACCTCCTCATTTTCAACATTGTTCGTGTGATGAAAATGTTATTTTAATCATTAGTGACAAGAAATAATACTTGGCAAATTCCTTGGATATTGCTTTCATTGTTTAGGTATCAAATAAACTCTCTCTCTCTCTCTCTCTCTCTCTCTCTCTCTCTCTCTCTCTCCGAATCCGTTTAAAGATCTGAATTGCCCCAGTTCATTCCTGAAGGCCCTTCGCCTTCACGTGCATTCCCATTCCGTATGGAATCCACCTTTTTAAAACTTTGTATTCGTATAAACGCTGTTTCATCCAGCGTCACTTCCAGCACATCTACTGGACTGGAAACCGTTGGCGTTATTCTGCAGTTCTTCAGATGACATTGTTACTCTTATTTTTTAAGTCTTGTCGCTGGAAACTTCATCCGCTTGAGTCTGAAAACTGGAAAGGTATTGATGCGATCACTCCATCCTGCTTCTTTGAGCTGTTGGGTAAATGGTTTCCAGTGATGGAGAATTTGAACAAATTATTCAGCTGAAAGAGATTTTCTTAACCAAGAGGAGGATTTATGGGCGGAGAGGCCATATTTATATATATAAAGGGACGTTTTACCTGATATATTGCGCCATCAACCTATTACGACTTTGTGGGATTCATGATGTGCCATAGGGGGACGCTTGTATACTCTTGCGTATTTTTTATGTGTGTATGCATACAGTGTATGTCTGTATGATGATTTATGAGTGATTTTATATAGATCTGTTTTATAAATAGTTCCCAGTTACTGACAGTGACACGTATGGTGAATCTTAAGCCATATTGTCTCTAAAAAAAAAGTATAGCAATGCTTGGTAAAATACTCTTAATATGTGTGATTTTATATTCAAGGTTCAAAGTTGGAAATACATCAGTGATTCTATTGCAGTAGCTCTCTCTCTCTCTCTCTCTCTCTCTCTCTCTCTCTCTCTCTCTCTCTCTCTCTCTCTCTCTCTCCTGACAGGCGACCCCAGACAAGAAACAGAGAAGCTAAAACAAAACCTCGTGAATTCCGAAGACCCAGGAGGGAGAGGATCCATCACCATGTTCCCCAGAACAGAAAGAACGGGAAGAAGGAGGAAGGAGAAGAGGACGACGAAAGGGAAAGAAACGGAGCAAGAGGAAAGAGGTGTAACGTTGGAAGAAGAAGAATAGAAAGGAAAAGAGAAAGTGGGGAAAAAAAACACGAAGGGACTGTGTCTAAGACGGATTTGCTAATGACCTTTATAAACATATGATTCCTCTCTCTCTCTCTCTCTCTCTCTCTCTCTCTCTCTCTCTCTCTCTCTCTCCTTTCAGTTTTTAAATCTTTATCTGATGATATTATTTTTTCGTTCTAAAAGGAGATGAAAGATGTATTCAAAAGGATATGTTTTGTAATAATCATTTGGGAGATGTACAGAAAAATTATTATTATTATTATTATTATTATTATTATTATTATTATTATTATTATTATATGTGTGTGTGTACTGTATATATATATTATTATTATAAGGTGTTATAATATATATAACCATTTTACAAGTGTTTATATGTCTCTGTGAAAATTTTGATGTTTTGCTTGCAGATTCGTCAATTTTTGTGAAGATGTAATTTTAAAATGTCTTTTACTTACTGATAAATTGTATATCATGTAATCTTACAGCGTTTTAATATATTAATTCGTATACAGAGTGTTGTGAACCACGAATTCTTAGCGTACTGAGCGTTAGCGCCGAACGGAAAAATATTTTGAGATTCTTATCAGATCACTACATCCTGTTTATTTAAGTGTGGGATGGTAGTCATGTAGGGAGGAAGGCAAATGACCCCTCTTATCTTATCGTGATGAGCTGTCAGCCAATTGGCCAGTTGCCTATTATACATTCATCATGAGTGTCTAACCCATGTTTATTAGCTGTGTCCGTGCCTATTATCTTTTCGTAATCTGAAAAAGAGAGAATGAGTGAGAGAGGTAAGTGGAGTTGACATGTCGACAGCTGACCAAGAATTGGGTCTAAAATATCTTTTTCTGCTTAATCTTGAACAGGAAATGTCCATCATATTGATAAGAGCCCTGGCCTATTTCCTTCTGAGTCTTAGAATTCTTTGTGTGTTCTATAGAATAAGGAATAAGGTGTTCTGCGAATTCCCTATATGTATTCTTAAGTATTCTGGGAGAGTTTGGAGTTAAAAGTGTAGTGCTGAATGAGAAGCACTCGGTTAGGATCAGGGGCTCCTGGCAATAGGTCCTGTCTCACTCTCTCTCTCTCTCAATTACTGTTAGTTGGTTACTGTAATCTTGGTAAAAACTTTGTTAAATTCACCCAAGGAGTGTATTCATCTTATAAGAGTTGATCCAAGTATTTGTACTGTACAAGTATTGTGTAAAGTGTGTGATGGTACATTTTTACAAAAGGTAATGTAGTGATTAATGAGTTTTGATATGTTAAGAGTTAAAGTGATGTTCTAGGTGAAAGAGAATTATTATTTTGATAAGAGATGAACATATCTCTTATTGTGAGTTCTAATGTGTCTTGCTGCTAATTATATATATTTGTATAGGTCTTTGTGACTTGGCAGTGTTGTCTATGAGAAAGTCTTGGAAAGACGTGAGCTTAACTTTTTCTTTTTTTAAAGTGAAGTAAGCTTTTGAAAGATTGATATAATCTTTAAGCATATTTTTTGGTGGTTGGTATATTTCCATTTTTGCATATTTCATTCTTATATGTCTGTGCTATCATATTACTATAATTTTATAATTACTGTGTTTCAAAGTTTTGTGCTGGTGATTTCTTAACATTTTGTTAGTGCCTACTTATTATTGAGATTTTAGAGAATGTTTATGTGGATTCCAGTCAGTAATAGTTTGGTGAATGTTTGTGTTTAGTTAATCAGATATATGCTTAAAACTTGAGTGATAGTTAATGGTTTGAATCTTACCTAACCAAATTGCTTTCTTAATAAATTAAAGTTTTGTGAATTTAACTTGATTAAGAAATACTTAAATCTTACACTGTTGTCAATTAATAGTAAATCTTTTGAGATTGTGAACTTTGCATATAACGTTTGAACTTAGAAATAAACCTGTTTGTTTAAAGTTTTTAAAAAACACAGCATTTCATTTTGACCACCAGTAATTAGAGACATTAATGAATGTGTACAAGGTAAGTGATGTATCTGTTTGTTCACCTGAGACTTATCTAGGTAAAATAGAACCAGAGAGACAGCTACAGTGTTTGTTGAAGTGATAACCATTTTACACTAGTCTGGATATAACTTATGAATTGTTGCCTCACCCATAACTTGATAAGGTTACATTGATTTTCTCAAGTGATAAGTAAGTTTTATGGGATCACTGTACCTTTAGAGATTCAGTCAACATCTTTGTTATGAGGTTTCAAGTATCTGGTCGATGTGAGGTAACTTTTTGGTATTATTATATGTGTAATAACCAGGTGCTTGATCACTTCGTGACAATATATATATCAATATATATATATATAGAAAGGGTAAAACCAGTGCTTGTACATACAGCTTCCTTTATTTAATTATGACTATCGGCTTCGGAGTAACTGTCTCCATCATCAGGTCTGACAAGCACAGAAAAAAATAAACAAATACCTGCACCACGAAAGCACACACACACATACTAAAAATTAAAAGCACAGCATCTCCATGGACCTCTCGTTACCAAGGAAAGGTTTCAATTGAAAGTGTACTACAGGCTTTCTACCATTGCCAGTTCCATGGGGGCCACTAGACTACAGAGAATGGAAAATAACTAAGTATAGACGGTGATCAATATTTTCAGCATGATCCCTTATGGCACTGAATGGTGGATTTGCTGGAAACTTGTACGTTCTAATAGATTTTCCTAAGTGTTCAAACCAGTATCCTGGTTCAAACCATCGTACACGTGCTTGGCGCTTTGTTTTTCCCACTTAAATTGCATTACAGCAATTACACTCGTAACTGTAAACAACATGAGACTGTAGTTTGGGGGTTACGATGTCTTTGTATTTAAACAAGCTGCCAGTGGTTACTTAGGTTTAAACACTGCTTTGACATTAACTTGGGGATAAAATTCTCTTAAGAGTTTTAATAGTCTATTTTTAACAGAAAAACTCTTATTATAATGGAAAAACATAGGAAAATATAGCACAGCTTTATTGGCGTTTGAAACCGAAACTTTCGGGAACAATAACTTTTCTAGCTGTTTACCAACGTATGTATCTCTGAAAGCAATATTAAAACCGTTCTTATGAAGCGTGTCTCTTATGAACTGAAATTCTGAATGAAGACTCAAATAGCGTGAACAAATGTTGAAGGCACTGGTTACGAGCGTAGAGACTGAATTACCTTTATAAAGTATGGGGATGAATGAAGAAAATTTAGTTATGAGTATTGTAAATGTTGGTGTTACAATTTATATCAAGACTCCGCTTTCCACGTGACGTGTATGTGTGTGCGTGTGTAGGTAGGCCATTCTTACCTACTTTCAAAGACCTGAGGCCTCTATTTGACGTCTTTCAAAGGAATTGGGTCGAATATTCTCTCTCTATCGTTATCTCTTCTTCTCTCACCCTCAATCCTTTCCCCCAAAAGAAAACATTCTTTCATCAAGGTAATCGTACCGATGATCCTCTTAAGCTCTTTCTATGCGTTTCCAGCGTAACCTCAGCCTCACTTGAGTAACAGACTAATTTCACCCTCCAAAGGCATTTCAAACTTTCCATAACACCTCTCTCTCTCTCTCTCTCTCTCTCTCTCTCTCTCTCTCTCTCTCTCTCTCTCTCTCTCTCTCTCTCTCTCTCTCTCTGGTACGGATTCTTGACACCACTAGTACTCGTTTCCACTTTGCTGTAGACCATACTTTTGTCATGCTCATACGATTAAAAACTACAAATATTTTTATAATACCTATTTTGAATTACTTCTGTGGGCAATTTTCCGTCAAGGGTCCCCTCTGCCACAATCACGATTATAATGATAATCAAATTTACATAATTATAAAATTTTCTAAAAAGTAACAATAAAAACATTAACTACTTATGCTCAGGAAAGCAACCGGAAGTTCAGTCAGGGGACACAGGAAGTGTTAATGATAAGACAACTAACTCAAAACTAGATTGTCTTCTTCGCATAGCAAACAAGTCATTTTAAAAAATTAGCCACCGAGTTACTGAACTTTATTTCATTATATAAGATATATATATATATATATATATATATATATATATATATATATATATATATATATATATATATATATATATCAGACGCGCAAGGCGCTAATTCACACGATGAAGCAGATTAAGGGCAGGAATACGATGGGATACGCATTTTGTTTTAATCCTACGTTTCGTGACAACATCGCCACATCTTCAGAGATTTTCTACAAAATAAAATATAATAGGTTAACATTATCACATTATCAAATGTAAAAGTACCATCAAATATGAACATTTTAAAATTATTGGCCAAAGAAAGGAACTCAACGAACTGCTGATTTCGGAAACGTTAAATATCACATTACGAGTTCCGACTCGAAATAACCATTCCTCTGCTGTCCCGTTGTCTTTAGCCTAAATTATCTGTCAGTCTTTGTACCGCTTCACGTTGTTCACCTTTAGTGTGTTTTTATCTTTGATGCTGAAAGGTTGGTTGTGTGGAGCTGCTGTCTTCAGCTGTAGTTTTATGAGTGTATGGTTTTTGCTTTTTATTGTGTGTGTTGGCGTTCTGTTTATTTATATACAATTTTGCCGAGATATTTAAATGTTTGTTTCTTTTTTATAAATTTTTTTTGTACCTCTAGTCTCAGTTTCATTCAAGTGTGCATGTAATTTAAGTCTGTGAGTTGTAATTTTACCATTAAAATTGTTTTAGCTTTTTTCAACTATTGGATCTTATAATCAGCTCTTATTTTATGTCAACATATTATATTTTATTTTGTAGAAAATCCCTGAAGATGTGGCGATGTTGTCACGAAACGTAGGATTAAAACAAAATGCGTATCCCATCGTATTCCTGCCGTTAATCTGCTTCATTATATATATATATATATATATATATATATATATATATATATATATATATATATATATATATATATATATATATGAAAATAAAAAGGCCCATGAAACACCATTTGTCTTATGGGCCTTTTTATCTTCATATTGTACTGTGGTATTACAGTAAAAGACAGTCATATATATATATATATATATATATATATATATATATATATATATATATATATATATATATATATACAGTATATATATATATATATGTATGTATGTATGTATGTATCTATGTATGTATCTATGTATGTCAACGCACACCCTCTTCTTCACACAACTAATCCATCCATCGAGTGAGCCACATCCGGGCATCCAATGAATCAATCAATCAGAGTAAATTGAACTAAATCCCGAAAGGCGATTATTTATCCGGATTCGACGGAGACGCAAATCTACTGAAACGTGAATTCAAAGGATTCTGCCTCTCTTGAATTTAAATCTGAAAATTATTTTGTTTTCTGTTGCTCATGGAAGAGTTACTTTGTCCACAAAAGCAATACTGTGATATGAATTGAAGAGAACTGACAATAGATTCTTTTTAATGATACAGAAACCTATTTTGGAGTTCGTAACAACTTTGCAAAAACAGACGATGGTTTTTAAAGTTGTTTGTTGAAATAAATCCCATTTAATGTAGACAAAATGAATCTTTTGACACTGAATTGTTTCTCTCATTATACCTAAATTAAGTAAGAAAACAACAGTAACAGAAAATTGATAACATTTCAGCTTCGATAAATTAATTCTAGGTGATAAAAAATTTAAGTTTGGACTGAACAGTTCATCAGATATCATGAATCCTTAATTGGATGTTTACGAATGTAAAGTTTATTATTTTTTTCCAGCATTCATATCTTTATCAGTTTTTATTATTTGTGTATGCACTCGCAAAATTTTTGTTTTAGAATTTATTCCGGATTCAAATACATAATGGAACAGCGAACATTGACATATCTCTGATGTGGATTCAGTCCTTCCCTAAAATGTCGGTTCCGTTGAAAACTGTTCAGCCTCCAATATGAGATGCTTTCAGAATCTCTCTCTCTCTCTCTCTCTCTCTCTCTCTCTCTCTCTCTCTCTCTCTCTCTCTCTCTCTCAGAGATATGAAACGCTGTTACAGGTTTACCTTACTCTTTGGGTAATTAGATTATATATGTACTTTCAGTCTCTCTCTCTCTCTCTCTCTCTCCTCTCTCTCTCTCTCTCTCTCTTCTCTCTCTCTCTCTCTCTCTCTCTCTCTCTCTCTCTCTCATCCCATAAAAATTCAATAGAACAAAATGGTTTTTATCTATTTTTCAATTTGTTTCTTATTTATTTTCTTTATTTTTTTATATAAAGAAACAAAACTTTAAGATAAAGTAAACCATATTCTGTTTTGAATAATAGCTACATTTTTACATTATCATTTACAGCGAGCATCACTTATTATTATTGAAAAGATCATCCAGAAAAAAATTTATAAATATGTAAATACAGAATGTTAAGGCAGAATGTTGTTGCACCTGACATACCTCCTCTTAAAACCTTTAAGGCAACTCGGGTCTCAAAAATTCTTAAACCCACAAGATAGATTGATTTTGATGACGCTTCATTCCCTTGGCTCTCTCTCTCTCTCTCTCTCTCTCTCTCTCTCTCTCTCTCTCTCTCTCTCTCTCTCTCTCTCTCTTCAAATCCATACAGCTTCTCCCCTTCAGTATTATTTTCCACCTTGTCCGTCGAAAAAAACAAGAGACTTTTGACACTTTTGTGTCCACAAAGGGACCCCTTTAAATCCCCCCAGCATTCCCAAGTAATTGATCCGCGACCAGAAAATTAATCCCTTTTCTTCTTCTCTTTTTCTTCTTCTTCTTCTTCTTCTTCCATTCGCAGGATCCCCACATTGAATCCTTTGTATTCGGGATTTAAAAAGAACAAACCGAACGGCCATTTTGAACAGAGTAGAGAGAGAGAGAGAGAGAGAGAGCACTTACGCTAATGGCGCGTGATTAGATTTTCAAAGCGATTCAGGAGATGAACGATCGTGCCTTTTCATTTCAGAGTTATTGTTTTACATTTATTATTCATTTCATTGTATTAATGGCATCTACCTTCTTTCTTTCTTTCTTTCTTTCTTTGCCTTTGATTTCATTTGTCTTTGTCTCTGATTCCCCTTCTCTCGGTAAATGACGCCTGTGATTTTCAGCTTTTTATCTTTTTTCCACTTTCGTTTTATATTTGTTAACTTACCACCTCAGGTCAAGTGCACTGTAGGCATCTCTTATGCCCCTGATGAACCCATTTAATAATAATAATAATAATAATAATAATAATAATAATAATAATAATAATAATAATAATAATAGTATCCCGCTAATGGGGTGGCTGCATCATTCGAGTTAATTTTATATCGAGTGTTCTCATCTCTCCACATAATTCTTTTCTCTTCTGCGTCCATACTGGCAGTTAATTACCTCTGCTGATATCAGCAAGGACTGTCTCCACAAAATGTTTTTTGTCTTTTTCTGTATATTCTTAAATTAATCCTCAGTGAGGCTTAAAGAGATAATATTCAGATATTTATTTTTAATTAATATCTATCTACTCACTGAAAGGTCCATATTTTGTTACATTTTTTCTGACGTTATAACACAATGTTAATCTTTCGAGAACGACGTCTGACTTCGTTACTGGAACAGCGAATGACGTCCATCGACTCTCGGCAGACTTCTACGAAAAAATTCAATATTTTTCAAGTCAAAGGCTTGTAAATGAGTGGGAACTGAAATGAGTTACCTGTTTAACTATCGATGGTGACTGCGTCTAAAATGATGCTAATTGAACTCAGTACTAACGAACCTTAATGAAAATTCATTCTTTTTCCACGAGCTCTAGAATAAAGCTTCGTTGTCTACACCCTCGAGACATGACACTCAATTCCTGACAGAGATATTTCTCCGTAATCTTTAAATAAACTAAAAACGGATTCGTGGAGACTGATATCAGCCTGATTGGAAATTTTTTATTATGTTTCATCTATTTTTTTCTATATGGGTTTTCACGCTTCTCTCGTCGATGTAAATGAATCTAAACCTCCGGAGTTCCGATGGACATTTGATGCTCCTCAATTTCCATTGGGTTCAGGAGAATTTCGCTCGTTTTTCACGGTCCTATTTTTTCTATTCCTTTCTCTTTATTTCTGATTCTGTTTTGGCATTAAATAGATGTGATATCTACGTTTCTCTGTTAGAAAAAATACCGTTGTATACATAGTATGTATACTGTGTTCGTTGCAGTCATTATTTCCAGCAGATTCTGTTTCATTTTCTCTTTATTTTTGACTCTGTTTTTGCGTTAAATAGTTGTGATATTTAAGTTTCTCTGTTAGCAAAAACCCTGGTTTATAGAATATACATACTCCTGTTCCTTGCCCATCATCATTTCCAGCAGAATCAGTTCAACATTTTGTTATTAATAGAATAGAATAGAATATAGAACTTGGGCCAGTGGCAAAGCGCTGCGACCTATGAGGTCATTCAGCGCTGAAAGGGAAACTGACAGTAAAAAGGTTTAAAAGGCGTAACAGGAGGAAAACCCTTTTGCAGTTGCACTATGAAACAATTGTTAGGAAAGGTTAAGTAATGCCTACAGTGCACGACGTGAGGTGCACTGACAGCGCTGCTCCACTACGGGAACATTTTTATTCTGTGACATTTTAGTCAATTTGATCTAATTTTTCCAGTTTCCGTACGGGTATTTATTCAATATGATTCTTACATTTGTCTAATTTAAGAAAAAAACAAAACTTTTGTGCTAAAAGTCAGCTTTGGTATTTCAGTGATTTTTGCGACTAATTCTCTTTCCGAGTAAATGTTAATAATAAAGGTTACGAAATATTTTAAAAACATTTAGACCTTTTTTTTTTTGTTTAGATTAGAAGTCATATTAAGCACTTGAAATAATGATAGAAGTGATCCATGAAATGAATGCCGCAGTGGTTCTTTGAAATCAACATGCGCTTGTTGTTTAGAATTATATATATACATAAACATACATACAGTACATGTATGCATACACACACACACTCACTCACACACACATTATATATATATATATATATATATAAATATATATATATATATATATATATATATATATATATATATATTATAGTTTTCACCATTTTGGTCAAATTGTTAATATTTTTTTCTGCGGTTTTAGTCATTTGGGTTTTAACCCAAAACATTGGAGCAAAACCCAATTACTCCTTTTACTCTCCTCTCTCTGGTACTACCATAATACAATTCTCCTTCTATTTTCATAATTTACTTACATTTTTATTTACTTATTTATTAATTTGTTAATGTATCTGTTTTTCTAATAACTGATCTCTTCTTTCTGTATTTCTCTTTGCCTTTTGTTACTTCTTTCAAATGAGCACCATAATATTCTTTGGAAGCTTAGGTGTCTAGCTTATTGCTAGTAAGGCCTAATTAAATATTCGTTTGTTTTAGTAAGAGAAAGAAAAACAGAGAATAACGTTAAGTAACTACTCCTCCTCCTCCTCCTCCTCCTCCTCCTCCTCCTCTCCTTCTTCTTCTTCTTCTAAGAACCCTATTCTTACGGCTTGTTGCCTACCACAGGGGCCACTGACTTGAAATTCAAGCTTCCAAAAAATAATATGGTGTTCATTAGACGGAAATAACAGAAGGTAAAGGGAAATACAGAAAGAAGAGACCACTAATTACAAAAGAAAAATAAATCAACAGATTAATAGATAAATAGATAAAGATTTAAGTAAACTATTAAAATACAAGGAGAATAGTATTAGGGTAGCAATGCATTGCATTTTCGTTTGAACTTCTGAAGAAGTTCCAATTGCACGACATCCTCAGAAGGGAGGAGGCTGTTCCACAGTCCAACGGTGTGAGGAATAAAGGATCTTTTTTTATGACATTCGACTCAAATAATGGACAGAAAATAATACCATTAAATCAGTATGGCTGACAGAGTTTGAGTCGTTCCATGACCAGTTATATCCATGAAACAGACAAAATTAAGCCATATTTTGTCAGATATTTTTGGTATGATGCTTAAATTAAATGGGACATCTTGGTCAGTGGAACAGTAAAACTCCATAAAGCTGTTTTATTGCAAAAAAAAAAAAGGAACCGATATCTCCTGACAAATGTGAAAAGGGCTGCATTA
>JANJGK010000027.1:6680503-6693003 GCA_039081455.1 Macrobrachium rosenbergii | reverse complement strand
CGTAATCTTCCCTCACATGAAGAAGGCCCTAAGCCAACAGGTTTCATTGATTTATTCATCTACGGAGTTGCCTTAATCAGTCTATTTAGTTCGATGTTTTAGTAAAATACAGTAGATTTTTCCCCGAGGTAGCGTGGATTTGATATTAAGCGACATTTGTAGCTTCATGATTGTATATAAATCACGGTGTGATAAAAAAATGTCATATATACTGTATATATATATATATATATATATATATATATATATGTGTGTGTGTGTATGTGTGTGTGTGTGTGTATGTATATATATATATATATATATATATATATATATATATATATATATATATATATATATATATATATATATATATCTCACTTACACTTACACTTACAGTTCGGTCGGGTTGCCCCAGGTCCCTTAGTGTGAGGCACCTCTGATGTCTACCAGAGAATTGCTAATGCATCTTCCGGTATATTTTGCATCTTCCAATCTTGGATGGTCTGGGATGCATCTTAAATATTTGTCGAGATTATTCTTAAACACATCTATGCTCACTCCTGATACGTTCCTCTGAGCTGGTAGCGCATTTAATAGACGCTGCATTATCGATGCTGGTGGGTGGTGGATTAATGTCGTGTGTGCTTTCCTTAGTTTTCCTGGTATAGTTTTGGGCACTATTAATCTACCTCTCCTTGCTCTTTCTGATATTTTTAGCTCCATGATGTTTTCGGTAATTCCTTCTATCTGTTTCCATGCTGGATTATCATGTAGCGTTCTCTTCTCCTTTCGAGACTATATAAATTTAAGAATTGTAGTCTTTCCCAGTAGTCAAGGTCCTTAACTTATTCTATTCTAGCTGTAAAGGACCTTTGTACACTCTCTATTTGTGCAATATCCTGTTGGTAGTGTGGGTACCATATTATATTGCAATATTCAAGTGGACTACGTACGTACGTTTTATAAAGCATAATCATGTGTTCGGCTTTTCTTGTTTTGAAGTGCCGGAAGAACATTCCCATTTTTGCTTTGCATTTTGCCAGTAGTATTGCTATTTGATCATTGCATAGCATATTCCTATTCAACATCACACCAAGGTCTTTAACTGCTTTCTTATTTGTGATTGTATCATTATTAGGTCCTTTATATGCATATAGCATTCCTTCTTTATCACCACAGTTTATTGATTCAAATTTATCAGTTAAATACCATCCTATTTACCTCTGCCCATTTACATATTTTGTTTAGGTCTCTTTGTAGCGAGTTCCTATCTTCATCACAAGTAATTTCTCTACTTATTCTTGTGTCATCGGCGAAACTTCTTACTACCGAGAGAGAGAGAGAGAGAGAGAGAGAGAGGTTGCAGATTTTTTGATGCTCATCAATATCGACAAAAACCTAAACAAATAGTTGCTGTGGTTTTAGCAGAAATGTTTTTCTTACGGTGCGTCCAAAATTCGGTAAAGCGCGTCAGAAACCCACATCGGCGAATTATCACACACACACACACACATCACAAACAGGTCGAATGCAGTCAGCAACTTTCTGGTAGCCCTAACCAATGATTATATAGCATTTGCCAAAATTTCTGCACGTCAACCAATGGAGTAACACCTCAACTTAGCATACGCATGGTCTTACCAGCTGCCATATGATTATTTTTGCTAATGCTATCATTTTAGATATATCTTTTATATAGAGTGTCAAGTGCAAAGTATAGGTTAGTTTAGGTTAGGAACTACGTGGAATTTCTTTTAGCTGTAAGATATAGGGAAAATATTCAAGTGCAGGCTGTAATAGAGGATCTTCGTTACTTATCGGAAAAGCCAGACCCCCAAAGCGACATTGCTATCCGAGACCAAAGACGTGTCCACGTCACAACAAGCCCAAAAAGATCACAGGTCACAGCTCACTTCCGACAGAGGTCAATTTCCAGCTCCGCTGACCTTCAGTGAACATTTCACCAAAAAGGTCTCGCCATTTCTTCATAGAGCTCCGGAAGAAAGGAGGAAGAGCCATTCCCTCGACGATAAAGCGAATGGAAGAAGTCTTCCCTAATGAAAAGTCCCAGATGCCTTCGTAACAAGGCTGTAATAACTACTTCTTCTTTTTCTTCTTCTTCTTCTTCTTCTTCTTCTTCTTCTTCTTCTTCTTCTTCTTCTTCTGAGGCCCAAAAGGTCATTTCTCAGGACGGATCCAAAGAAGGCGATTGTCAACAGCTTCCTCTTTTTCTCAAAGGACTCCTTTCACGAAAGGGGATGAAGTGAAGATAAGAGAGAGAGGGGAATAAAATATTATTATTATTATTATTATTATTATTATTATTATTATTATTATTATTATTATTAAGCTGTTTATACCTAACAGCAGATGGCTCCCGAAAAAAGAAGGGGCAATGATCACTGTCACATTCACACTGCTGAATGATGGTTGAGCATTCTCATATATATATATATATATATATATATATATATATATATATATATATATATATATATATATATATATATACATAGTATATATATATAAATATATAGATAATAAATAAATAAATATATATATATATATATATATATATATATATATATATATATATATATATATAATCATGAAGCTACAAATGTCCCTTCATCTCGAGATCCGGCAGTACCAATCCATTTATCACTTATAAATTCCCCTTCGGTGATAATTCCCCATCGGGGATATTCTCGAGGTAGCGTGAAATTGATATTAAGCGACATTTGTAGCTTCATGAGTGTGATAAAAAATTTCATATATATATACACATGTATATATATATATATATATATATATATATATATATATATATATATATATATATATAATATATATATATATATATATATATATATATATATATATATATATATATATATATATATATATATATAATGTGCGTATCAACCACGCCTGCAGATTCATAAATATTCTTTGTAACACCATTATCTTTGGGAGATCATCAGCCATCTACAAATACGATTGTGAAATGTGATATCATCCACTGGATGCAATATTAACCTTTCCATGTGCAATATTCCGTAAGCATTTTGGATGATGTTCTATTTGGTGAAATCTTTCTACCCCTGACATGAGACTCATAAATATTATGACAAGCGAGGGACAACACTCAACAACCCAGTTATGACATCTGAATGCCTTTCGCCCCGACCATTGATCACTAGTATAAATTTCATGCAAGTGAGTTACTTAAATAAACAGATGCATGTTATATCTGCAGGTTTTGATTGATTCCATTTCATTCTGATTTCACGCAGGCCACGACACTCATTGATGAATAGATGGTTTTTGGAATGACGTTATTCTTATTCAGAATATCTTACATTTCTTATTCAACCTTTTTAAATCTATTGTTCCTGAGATGATGATAATAAAAATTGGAGTGTTAGGTACGAGGGAAAAATTATTCAGTGAGAGATTTCGTTATAGAAAAAATAAGAAAAAACATTCAGTTTGTGAAAGTGATAATCCATGTATCATTATACATCCATTGGGCATTAAATAAATCTTATTTTACTAATTGGACAGCGTATAATGCCGTGTGAAACTCTCAGCTGCGCCCATGAAACCTTCAGCCATGGCCGGGGGCGGCTGTGTTGTTGACACCTATAGCGGTGTCCATGCCAGACGCACGATCCTGTCTAACTTCATCCTTAAATAAAATAAAAACTACTGAGGTTGTAGGGCTACAATTTGGTCTGTTTGATGATTGGAGGGTGGATGATCAACATACCAATATGCAGCCCTCTAGCCTCAGTAGTTTCTAAGATCTGAGGGCAGACAGACAAAAGTGCTGACGGACAGACAAATAGCCATCTCAGGAGTTTCTTTTACAGAAAAACTAAAAATGGCTAAAGAATTATCGATAATTATCAGCTGACGTTAATATTAGTTATTTTGTATTTTGAACGATTTCTGGTCCACATTTATCATATAAACATTAAGAATAATCTAATTTCCAATTTATCATTTATTTATCTTTTATGTTTCTTTATACGTAAACCTTCTTTATCATTTTTAAATAATTGATAGTTTATGATTAATAACATAAGATATTACCTCATTGTAAACAGATATTTCTTTGTCATTTGATTAGTGGAAAGTAAAAACTACTATTAATGAAAAATTGGTTATAGCTAATCAACGGATATACTCTCAATATTTGTTCAAAGGACTCAAAGTGTAGTTCTGGTAATTACCACGAGTGATACTGATTAATTGTTTATTCTTATTCAATTAATCAGAAAATATTAGAAGAATAAGCTAAGGGGTCGGTTGCCTCAAAGCGTCATCTTCAACTATTCCTATCAAAAGCATCTTCCTCCGCTGATGTCTTCTTCTCCTGATTCTCCCTCACTTTTTCACAACATTTAATCCTTTGCTTCTCTCTTGACCTTCCCTTGACAGGTACCAACCAAGCTCTCTTTATTCCTTCCTCCTCACCCATCCTCATCACGTGCTCAAACCATCTCACTCTAGACTATCTTACCATATTAGTAATCTTTGCCACACTGGCAGGTCTCCTAACATGTCCAGACCATCACAGTCCAGACTCTCTTGTCATATTAATAATCTTTGCCAATCCAGTAAGTTTCCTAACATGTCCAGACCATCTCGGTCTTGACTATCTTAACATACCAGTAATCTCTGCCACACAGGTAAGTCTCCTAATATGCCCAGACCATCTGAGTCAAGACTCTCATTTCATATTGTTAATCTTTGTCAGTCCAGCAAGTCTCCTAACATGTCCAAACCATCTCAGCCTAGACTATATTATCATATCAGTAATCTTTGCGAATCCGGCTAGTCTCCTAATGTCCTCATCTTTCAGCCTCTCAGTCGGAGAGGTCCTCAAATCCTTTTCAGCATCCTCATCTCTTCTCTGTTCGCTCCAGCTTCTGTCATGTGACAGTCACATTTGACTTCGTTCAAAAGGAACAACGATCAACAACGTTCTCTTTCACAATTCTGAACAAGAGTTTGGAAATCATGATGTTAGTTAGGCAACGTCTTTTTTCTGCAGTTACATAATGGCGTGTAATTCTCTTACTCATTGTTTTTACTCTGTGTAAGGCGAGTTTGTACATCTAACTTGGTTCTAGCTGAGGAAATACCCCCAAACAACCCGAGGATTTGCCCAAACTTCATGCAAACCTTAGTAGTCGAGAATTAGGGAAATTAAGCACAAATGAAGCCCTAACTTTAATTGAAAACTTAAGATCTCCAAATAATTAGACACGAACGTCAAGATAAATTGGAGTTGGAATATAAAATTTAGGCCAAAGTCCAAGCGCTGGGACCTATGGAATCATTCAGCGTTGAAAGGGAAACAGATTAAAAAGCTTCGAAAGGTGTAACAGGAGGAAAATCTTATGCAATGGCACTATGAAACAGCTGTTAGGAGAGGGTTGAGGAAAGTAAGATGGAAGGAGAATATGAAGAGGTACACTAAAAGGGTTAAAAGGGGTTGCAGCTAGGGGGCTGAGGGGACGCGGTAAAGCACCCTGAGTTATGCCTACAATGCACCGTGTGAGGTGCACTGATGGCGGTAACCCCCTACGGGACGAATGTGAATAGAATGGAGCTGAATAAACAACTGAAGGGACGCGGTAAAGCACCTTGAGTAATGCCTACAGTGCACCGTGTGAGGTGTACTGATGGCGGTACCCCCCTACGGGACGAATGTGAATAGAATGGAGCTGAATAAACGAAAAGTTTAATATAATGTGTATTGATATATAGCAAACGAGTCATTGGTTGTGCGATAATTCAAAGTCATATCTCGCTCGTTGGGTATCTTGCAAGTTTCATTTCCCGTATCAGCTGAACTAGCAGATACAATTGACTCAGTCGAGTAGCAGAAACGTAACACCAAGGAACAGAGAGAGAGAGAGAGAGAGAGAGAGAGAGAGAGAGAGAGAGAGAGAGAGAGAGAGCAACAACGGAACGTGGCAAGGCAGAAAGGCAAGCAAACGGACGAGAGAGAGAGAGAGAGAGACTATTTGTTGACAGATATTCCTTAAAATCCTGAGGGAGAGAGAGAGAGAGAGAGAATGTTTGATGGTATTTCATAGATAGACAATAATGTTAATTCACTTCCCTTATGAAAGAGAGAGAGAGAGAGAGAGAGAGAGAGAGAGAGAGCAAACTTTAAGCAGCAGCCATTATTACCCCAAGCGCCTCTCCCGTCGAAGAGCGAAAAGGCTCCTGAATGTGAACTGAACGTCTCACAAACAAAGTTCCTGCTGCAGAAGGTAAGCGTTCCAAGGGCGCCGCCACCATTCGACAAGGTGTCCTGACAGCAGCAGAAGGAAACAGCTGCTTCGTCAACTATAATAGAGTCTAAGGGAAATTCAGCCTCTGCGTCTCTTGGTGATAAGGAGAGGAATCAGAAATATATCTTTAGGGGAAATTGATCTGGGAGAATTTTGCAGGTTTCAGGTGCTAGGAAAAACTAGGTGATGTTCACCCGTAATTCTTAAAGGATCCTTGAGTATCATTCAGTAATAATAATAATAATAATAATAATAATAATAATAATAATAATAATAATAATAATAATAATATAAAAGTTTTATCTCTTGCGAATTAGTACAATTTATTTATTTTTATATAATAATTGTGGATTTTTCTCACATAAATTTATTATGAGATTGTGATTTTCTTATCAATATATAATAATAATAATAGTAATAATAATAATAATAATAGTAATAATAATAATTTCATTTATCCATTTATGAGTCCCTCCAAAACTAGCAGAAAGATAACATCCGAAACTTCCCATTCAATTTGAACGAGCTCCAGAGAAAGCCTACACTCTTAGCTGTAATATTCTGGAATACTCTGAGGCGAGATAATATTATCACTCGCCCCATTCCTCGAATGTTCTGATTAGTAATCATGCAAAAAGGGAACTTGTATTAAACGCTGTCCAACATCATTAGTATGAAACGGGATATACATTCTATTTGGTTTCTTCCAGAACCTGTAACGAGCAAAGTTACTTAAGCCCGTGCGTCTAAGGAAAGAGAGAGAGAAAAAGTTTGATGGTATGTTATTTACAGTAATATTAATTCAAATCGTATATGAGAGAGAGAGAGAGAGTTTGAGGGTATGCTACCTGCAGTAATGTTAATTCACATCTCTTATGAGAGAGAGAGAGAGAGAGATGGTGGTATGTTATTGCCGTTATGTATCATCTACATCCCTTGTATGAGAGAGAGAGAGAGAGAGAGAGAGAGAGAGAGAGAGAGAGAGAGAGAGAGAGAGAGAGAGAAAATGAAGGGTTTTCGAAAATAGAATACTGAGTTGCCTTTAAGAATTTTTGTATAAAATCGAGCTGATGCCGAGAGTTTCTGAAAGAGAGAATTTGTGACTTTCCCCAGAAGTGGGGTAGTCAGGAAATAGTGAGAGCACCTGTAGAAAGTAAATATCATGTCTTGGTGAGAGTGAATCTAGCTTTCTACAAAAGAAAGGTTTTCTCACAGACTGATCAAGGCAATTCTAAATAAGCCCAGGTTCAATTGCTTACTGAATAGGCCACAGAAAATTTAAATAATTTTCTCAGACAAACTACTAGGCCAATATTTTAACACCCGTAGGGAGGTAGTGCCGTCGGTGCGCCTCATGCGGTGCACTGTAGGTATTACATAAGGCTTTTGCAGCGTCCCTCCCATGGCACCAAGCTGCAACCCCTTTCATTCCTTTTACTGTACCTCCGTTCATATTCTCTGAAATGAATTTAAGAATTAAAAAAAGGTGTCTGCATTCAAAAGAAGCGAAATTCAACGATATGAAGGTTTTTTAATCAAACTTCTGAGAGCACAGTTTTCCTCCCGTTCCTTTCCTCTGTCTCGAGAATACTTTAGTTTCGCCGCCACTTGGCGCTGTATTATGCCTAATTCGAATTTAATGTTGGAATAATGAGAGTTTGTAAAGGAAGGTAATGAGAAGCTGGGCTTGTTTGGGAAGGGGGTGGGGTGGTCTGTGGAGGGTGGGAAGGGATTGTGGGGGAGGGGAAAAGGGGAGGGAGTGAGATAAAAGCTTCTTCTGGAATGAAGATCTTGAAGTATTTATATATACAGTATATATATATATATATATATATATATATATATATATATATATATATATATATATATAGATTTTATATATGTAAATATATATATATATATATATATATATATATATATATATATATATATATATATATATATATATATATATATATATATATATATATATATACTGTATATCTACGTATGTATATAATATTTATATAGGTAGATATATATATATATATATATATATATATATATATATATATATATATATATATATATATATATATATATATATATATATATATATATATATATATATATATATATATATATATATTATATATATATATATTTTTTACGTTTTTCCGTGGTTTTAGTTTGAGATATTCTCTGTGAGACAGGTCGCAACGATTTAAGGTAATTTAGCCTTGTGGTTCTGACTTCGTGGGTACAGGAAAACGTAAAAAAAAAGAGGAAAACAAAGGAGAATTTCATATGAGCATAGGGCTCTTGTTACTGAGGGAAATGTTACGTAAACACGTGGGCAAATTTAAAGGAGTGTATGTACATAAATGACGTCAGTACGGGAAAGAGAAACTCAAGTAGGTTTCTGATCCTGAAGGAGATTCCTACGGGATTGAATGAACTGGGGGATTCCAGACACAGTCCGAGAAGCTTCCACGAAATAGGGTCCCTCTGAAATGAGAGATATGCACATTATACGCCAGTAATGAAAATAGACAAAAGAATAATGAATTCGAAGCTGCACTGAGGGTGCCAGAGGACTTGATGGAGTAATAGAGACTTAATATTGCCGATGCAAAAGGCGCACGGACATTAGACATGGGAGTCTTTGATTAATGGCGCTCACTTCAAATAAATGTTACGAGACAAAAGCGTGACTGAAATGGGCTCTTCCAGGGCACTTTACCGTAGCAGATTTTCCGAGGGCGCGTAGAAGGCGGTCCGTGGATGACTTGCGATTTCCGAGGGCGAGTTTCTTCCACGTGGTGAGATGCAAGGGCTTCCGTAAAGGGGCAAGGCGATGGGGACTTCTCGAAACTCCAAGCAATAGCGTGTGGGCTCGAGGCAGGCCAACGGTGGCGTGAACACTTGGAATGCGGTCGAAGGGCACAAGGAAAAGTATACTTTGGAAAGGGCCACGTGGTTAGGATGCAAGGGCCTCGCTGGGACCAGATGTTGGCGACGTCTTCATTCCATATCTTCCAGCCCGCGTGTGTGTTCGAGACCTAGTGGGTTTCTGCTTTTTATCCCCTCCTATGGGGCAGGGGGTGCATCCAGCACATAGGGGTTTTGAGTCATATGCACCTGATGCCCGCAGGGGAGGCTTTGCCTGTAAGAAAAACGCCCAAGACAGATTACTTTTGCCTCGAAGGAAAGTTCTGTTTTAAAAAGGGAGTGGCCTTAATCTTTTAAACCCTTGTATTCTGACCGTGCTAAGTCGATAGACAGATGGTCTATCGATCGGGCGGCTGGCAGTAAATGAAACAACAACAAAGGGGGCGGGAGGCAACTTGCTAGCGAATTCATGCTAATCATAATACCTCCCCATACAAGATGATGTACATACCTCCTTCGGGTGTGTACATTGATATGCAAGAATGAGCGGCAAATGCTTTACGTTACTCTACATTCTGCCTTGCAATGAACTTTACTACTAAGGGTTTTATGAAGCTGTGACATTACTTTTAATAACACATTGGGACAATTTTCTTTAACAGGACGCAAAGTGATTTAAACACTTGCAAAAGAGTAATTATTTTAGATTTGGTTACCCACTGGTAACTTTATAAAGTGACTCGAACAATTGTGAATTAATTAAGATTATAAGACCACGTATATGAGGCTATGGCCAACAAATGAAAAGAAAGATTATTGTTCAAGAATTAAGATACACTTCTTCTTCTTCTTCTTCTTCTTCCCAGCTTGTTCCCATTTTTATATGGGGTCGCCGTTTCGGATGAGCCGTTTCCATCTATTTCTATCAGATACACGGTTACTTAATTTTAGATAAAATGCATGCAGTTAGTACAATCTGCCTTGAAGAGGCTGTGTAAATGAAAAACAGCGTTTATTTTTGTAAATGACATCCCCTTTACGCGATACTGTAATGACTATACATATTCGCATTGGTAATTTAACTTCGTGTTAACGTGCTTTGCTTAGCTATCGTTCAACGCGAGCTGATGGGCGACCCACACACTGGGAATTTGACAGTCGTATGCGGGCGAGAGTATTCGCGAGCTTTAATTCGCTAACCTTAAACTACGCTAATTTTATGCGTCCACGGCCCACACCGAGTACTCAATGTTATGACGGGGCGAGCAGACAAAAGATGTGGGGTCTAGGACAAACAGAGTTCTTGGAAGGAAGAGAAGGGGAAAAAGGGATAATAATAACAAAGGAAAATTACCAAGATGTTACGAATGAAAACGTGACCGCATATGAAAGGCGGGACACGTCTCTCAGAGCTTACGAAAGGGGCATTTAAATCACAAGGGCAAGAGTTTATGACTCGCGATTCATTAAAATAAAGATAAATAAATGACTAAAAGAAAGTAAATGATATTGGCAGAAGAGCTAAGGGAAAAAGAGTGAGGGTTTTATTGTGTTAGGCGGGAATTTATCGTCCTTCGCCTATAAATTACGGCCCGGACTATCCTTTCAGTCCCAGGGCGAGAAAAGTGCACCCGAAGGGCGCGACTCCTTCAGGAAGGGCTGACACGCACGCCCGGTGCCAAGGTATGGGCGCAAGGGCGTGCCACTTCTCACTCTGTTATTCTTAATGATTTATACATTGTGTGGGGAATGGTATCCCGTACTTAATTGCCTCTTGTGGTGATAATCTAAGGGAAGATTAATAGAGGATGATAAGAGATAGCAGTTCCTGAGGAACGGAGGAAGATAGAGGAGGTCCTGACATCCCCTTCTGGATTAGGGGTGTCAAGACCTTCGAAAAATGAAATGGTGGCACAGGTGCCAGGGGAGCTCTAGAGCTCTTTGTAAATTACCTGGAAATTTCCCACGCCCGTGGTAATTTTGCCTCGAGCCTTTCTTAATGGGACAGTCGTCCTCGGCCGGGGAAGCGGAGGGCCCGCGACCGGACGGCGGCACGGAGTACCACCTGGGCCTGCTGCTGCGACAGCTGACGCAGGAGTTCTCCGTGCTGGTTCTACCATAATCCGTCGCAGCTCTTGTAGTTCATCGGCCAAGGGAGATGGCAGAATCCTGACTTGCAATTACGTCGGCGACGGGCTGAGGCAGAGAGGAGGCGGTCGGGGGCGGCATGAGTGGCTCGCAGGTATCAATGACCAGCTCAGGCACGGGTTGCGAGGCCGCACCTGCAGGTGAGCTTCCGCGGTGGTCGGGAGGAACCGTCTCTCTGACTGACGCTGGTAGCGGTGCCAGGCCGGGGGAAGAGAGGGGGTCCTGAGTTGGATCCCGTGAATGGAGATCGGAGTAGCGCTCTGGCGCTGGCACTAGGGCAGAGTCAGGCACTATCAGAGGTTTCTTGGGCTCGTCGGTCAGGACGGACGAAGCTTGGCACTGCTCGGGGCATGCAAGTGGCGCCGGCAGGAAATTGGCATCTCCGGAAGGGAGATCTGATTGGGGTCCTGGCACTGGCACTGAGGCAGGGCCGGGCACTGGAATTGGATCGGGAACCGATCGAGGGGGCCACGGTACATCGTAATCAGGTGGCACTGGTGGGGACTGCACGTCCTCCTGGTACCCAGGGGCACCAGTCTTGACTGAGGGAGAAGCGGGGGAGGATTACTCGCGCCCGAGGAATGATTCGGGGAATGTGGACCCCATGATTGTCGTGATTTCTGTGGGGATGAAAGTCCTGTCCCAGGATGACGTCATAGCCTCCGGGGAGATGGCTTGCTACTGCAAGATTGCAAATTTTGGATTGGTGAGGTCTTGTGACTCTCAATTGGACTGTAGGGAGTATCACTTTACCGTAGCAGATTTTCCGAGGGCGCATAGAAGGCGGTCCGTGGATGACTTGCGATTTCCGAGGGCGAGTTTCTTCCACGTGGTGAGATGCAAGGGCTTCCGTAAAGGGGCAAGGCGATGGGGACTTCTCGAAACTCCAAGCAATGGCGTGTGGGCTCGAGGCAGGCCAACGGTGGCATGAACACTTGGAATGCGGTCGAAGGGCACGAGGAAAAGTATACTTTGGAAAGGGCCACGTGGTTAGGATGCAAGGGCCTCGCTGGGACCAGGTGTTGGGGACGTCTTCATTCCATATCTTCCAGCCCGCGTGTGTGTTTGAGACCTCGTGGGTTTCTGCTTTTTATCCCCTCCTATGGGGCAGGGGGTGCGTCCAACACATAGGGGTTTTGAGTCATATGCACCTGATGCCCGCAGGGGAGGCTTTGCCTGTAAGAA
>JANJGK010000027.1:6658003-6675503 GCA_039081455.1 Macrobrachium rosenbergii | reverse complement strand
TAAGTACGATAATTATCAGTGTATTCATATTGGAAAAAAAGTATTTTCCCAAATGAAATGAATATCCTATTTTACATTCAAGATAATCCATTTCTCCCTTCGTCTAGTACCCCAAAAATCTATCGTTGCTGCTTTGCAAATTCTGTGGGAGGAAGTTCTGGCCTGGCCGAGGTACAATAATTTCCCTTGGCATCCATTACAGAGGAGAATGCTGTGAATGGAGTTGTCATGGCTATGTTCATTCAGAGGTAAACCCTGCTGTTCCAAGACTTCACGAAGTCTCATGTTGTTGCGTCTAAAAAGCGTAAAATGAAACAGGCAACTTCCAGAGAGAGAGAGAGAAAGAGAGAGAGAGAGAGAGAGAGAGAGAGTTTCTGACTACTTACATTGGCTCTGAAAACCAGACTGACGAGATTAGAACTTCCTTTGCCGTTATGATTTATGCGTCCCGCAGAAAGAAAAAGAGAGAGAGAGAGAGAGAGAGAGAGAGCTTCTGCAATACTGTCAAGAGGCCACGTTAGCAAGAATCAAAGCTATAGTTTAGGATACTGAATGGCACTTTCTAGCTTACTGGAACTCCAACCCTTACTCCTTTTGAAATGGAAATTGAGAGAAAAGAAGGTTTGGAAGGTGTAACAGGAGGATGGAAACCTTTTGCAATTCCACTCTGAAACACTTGTTAGGAGAGGGTTGAGGAAAATAAGGTGGAAGAGAGAAAATGTGAACGAAGGTACAGTAAAAGGAATGAAAAAGGTTGCAGCTCTGGGCAGTGGAAGGGTTGCTGCAAAGAACCTTAAGAAATACCTACTGTGCACTGCGTGAGGTGCACTGACGGCACTGCCCCCCTACGGGGATTACTAGTATGATGATTCTGATTAGTTCCTTGATTAGAGCGTTCGTGTAATTTTGGTTCCAGTTGACAGTCTCAGAGAGTAAGAGGTTTTCTGAGCACAATAGTCTCGCCCAGTCGAGAATGCGTATGATTATTCTCGGTTCAAAACCCTCCATAAAAACTGATGTCCTTCGTCAGGTTTCAGAGACATTTTGGCTCAAGAGAATTCTGTGTGTAGATGACAGACTTGACTTTGAAGTCTCGAGAGCAAAGTGGGTGTCTGTTGTCTGTCTATATTCAGAAAAGACAAAGGAATGTTTTTGTTAAAAGAGGATGGCATACCTTCGTTTTTTGTAGCAGAAGGAAAACATAAAGTTTTAAAAACAGGTGAAGTGGTTGTATAATGGGAATCACAAGGCCTGCAGAAATGTTGAAGGAATTAAATTGATCCTGATTAGAATTAACTGTAATTTTTGACATAGTATAAAACAGGAAATCATCGTTACTTTTGCAGAAACAAGAGAAGAAAAAAAATAACTGTGACTAGTAATCAAAATGATATTAGGCTCTAAAAATTTTTTCTTCTTTAAAAACCTTACACAATAACAGGGAAACAAGGAACGAACAACTTTTGTGTCATGAAGAATAGAAAATATTAAGTTTAAAAAAAGCAAAAATGTTTTAATTAAACAAAATAGAATGGGGTAAAGGATGAATACAATGAACGAAAAAATCAGACAGTTATTCTGGGAAATTGTTGCAATTTCTGTTTGGTCATCAGTATTTTTTCCCTTTTATAAGATTCTGGTAGATTTAGCAACTTGCTGCTTACCCAAAAGGCCTCTCAAATAAAAACTAATAATTCAAAAGCGTTCTCGTACCGTTTCCATTTTGGTATTATTGGGATCAAAAGATTTCCAGGAATGATGATACGAAAGACAAGTTTGAGGTACTGTACCTTGTTGAGGACGGACCAAAGTTCAGGAAACAAAGTCAGATGTTGATGCGCATCAACTACAATGTGACAAAAGGCAACGCCTGTCGATATGTCAAAGAGTTGTTATGTGAAACGATTTGAAGAATAAACTTTCATATTATCCCTATAGACTTGAAACTTATGGCCATATTAATAAGATTCTAAATTTTCTGCACAAAACCCTAATCAATATATTGTAAAAGGTAGAGCAAATCTTTCATATATCATTCTGTAAAGTGAAGGAGAAATTTATTCTTATACACCATGAGAAAGCATTCAGCGTCATATATTCCACCTTTCAGGGTTAAACTCCCAAGTCAAGTATATTTTTCACTTAGAGAAACAAAACGCAGTAACTTATTTCTATTGGAGAACAGGGGCCACTCCACGCCCTGCATTTACACCCGAGAACAACAAATACTTTACAGTTGACTCAAAATAAAGTGGAATGACCCAAATTGAATGGCCAACATTCGTTCTCGGAGAAAAGGACTTTATCCTGAAAATACATTCAGCTGATGATTTCGTTATAGCAGCCATTTCATATAATATTACGTAGATGCAAAGAGAGTTGTACCAATTTGGGACCCAACGAACAGGAATAAAATTTTAGTCGATGCAACACTAGCTTTGCTGGAATAAAGGAAGTTCTTTACATTATTTTCTTTATATAATAAGCTTTCTTATTACTTTTTTACTGTTATTTATTTCGAATCTGTGGGGTCATCTAACATTTTCTCGTTCCGAGAGAAATTTTTTCTGAAACATTTTCCTTGATTTCTCAAAGGAAATTAAGGTACAATCCAGTTAATGTTCTCAGGAAAGAGCTTCGACGAAAACATTTACTGAATGAGCAAATGTTATGTTAATTATCTGATAAGGGGTTTTAAACACGGTATGTTAGCTTGTATGTTAGGTGATAAGAGTTCATAAATATACTCTCAGGGGAGATTAGGCCTACTGGAACTTCCGTAAGAATTAGTTTCCCTTGCCTAAAGGCTCAAGGAGTAAAGGAGAGGCCTGTCTTCCTGCCAATTTTGAGAGAAAGGCCAGAGAGTGAATAGGGATCTCGCTCAAATCATACACCAGTACTTGAACATGGAAATTGTAACCTATATCTAATTGAACATATGAACACACAAAGATTAAAGAGTAACTTCATATTGTACTCTGTGTGAATAATTAAGTGTCCTAACTACGCCCAGTTTACCTGAGACTCGAGAGATAAACAATTCAGTAAAAGCGAACAGGAGTTATTATTAACTCTGAGGGAGGGAGAATGGGGAAGGAAAACGCTCGTTTTCCTTTTCGAATTATCATTCTTTCTCTCTCACCAACACTGGTTTGAAATCCTGACCCATATTTCTCCACTTGAGAGTTTTCCTTAAAATATGTTGGTCAAACTTTTTTTACTTATTATTTGTCACTATATTAATATCAATTCCAGTTTATTCCACAAAAAAAATAATTTTATAACAATTGTATCTGCTTATGCCAATAACAAACTGAATACAGAATATAAGATTTGGGTTATTTTAAAGAAAAAAATCTTTGAGTAAAAAAAAGTATATGGCATGTTTTCTTATCTAGCCCCCCAAAAATTATAAATGGTCTTTTTCTCGGTGGAATTATGCCTATATTTTGCACCCATCTCGCACATGATTGCAGAACTACCACATCTTGCAAGTTACTGACACCAGAGTGTAATGAACAACAGAACTACTACCAAAAAACACCACTGTAAATTCTGATGCTACTTTTTCCCCTGAAAAATTTTTTCCTTCTAATTTATATTTCTTTGGGCATTGTTTAGGTGTTGCCTGCATTATCTGCTATTTGGTCCATTCTGGAATGATTAGGAGAGAGAGAGAGAGAGAGAGAGAGAGAGAGAGAGAGAGAGAGAGAGAGAGAGAGAGAGAGAGAGAGAGTTGAAAATAACTGTAAATCCCCGTCCCCGTGAGGAGAGAATCTTTCATTCAGTGTGGGAGGCCCTCATAAAATACCGCTGCATATTTTCTGACTTCTTGACACTGACTGTGACAACCAGGCCAACGAGATAAAAACTTTCTTTGCCCTTATGATTTATGCATCCGCAGAGAGAGAGAGAGAGAGAGAGAGAGAGAGAGAAGGTTATCACTGGTTAAACACTGCAGTTCGATAGTTGCAAATATCTTAAAATCGTTTGATGCGTTAGAGAGAGAGAGAGAGAGAGAGAGAGAGAGAGAGAGAGAGAGAGAGAGAGAGAGAGACGTTTTCATTCTCAACCGATTCCTGAGGGAGAAATCTGACCTGACAATCAAAACCAGCCATTGATATCTTTCCTGTGCAGAACTTTGCAAACAGGATATCCTCCAAGTCCGTCTGTCTCTCATGTTTCGCAAAGGACGTTTGAAGTCCAAAGGCGGTGAAAGTCCACTCAGAGATAATCACTAGAAAGTCCTTTATTCACAATTCACAAGATTCACTTCTCTAAATTATAAATGTGGCCTTTGATTGTAAATGGCAAAAAATTTTTACTTTTCTTTGTGTAGTGTCGAATGGAGATGGATGATATACATTACTTCCCTCCTGCATTTTCTTCTAAACTGCTTCCTCCTTTGTGTCTCTTTCTGCCTCTGTTGAAAACTATCCATTGCTGAGAAGTATGAAATTGATATATAATAATAAATAGGAACTGAATATAATATTAAGATATATCGGCCATTCCCAAACCTCACGAGAGTGGAAGGAGAATAAAGATGCAATTCATCATAGCTGAAGCGAATAGCATCTCTCTCTCTCTCTCTCTCTCTCTCTCTCTCTCTCTCTCTCTCTCTCTCTCTCTCTCTCTCTCTCTCTTTCCTGATAAATCTCAAGGGCAGTTAGCAAACCACAATCTGTTAACAATTTCTCGTGAACATCAATTGCGTGTTTCCACTTATTCCTTCATGAACTCAAACGCCTTGAAGTAATTCAGCATAATTCCTATCTAAATTTTCAAGAATGGCTTGTTCTTAATTGCTAACATAAAGTGTGACATGACATTTTCCATTTTCCTGCCATGAGTATTACCACTACGATTTCCCTCGCCCCCATAAATACCATAATGGAATGTACCATTGCTCAATAGCCTTCTGGTTCACGTCAAAGTGAAAGTGAAAATGTTTTGGTTATAATTTTGGTTATAAATCTGACCAAGAATGAAATTTGAGTTAGTGATGCGACAAAGATATATGAAACTGAGATGATAAATATATAGGAATATATTTATGTAATGTAAATATGTTGGCAAAGGAAATGTAATTACTCAGGGAAAAATATCGCTGTAATATTTACGCCTTTGACATGCAATCTCCGGGACAGTTATTGAAGATATTCATATGTTATATTCGAGTTGGATTATTATTATTATTATTATTATTATTATTATTATTATTATTATTATTATTATTATTATTATTATTATTATTATTATTATTATTATTAAGACACTAAAAGCATATTAACTTGGTTAGCAATCTTCATTAACTTGAAATGTTTATGTGCGAAAGAAGGAAAAGAGAGAGATATCAACCAATCAGTTAACCAAAATCCGAGTTACAAAGAATAATTCTGGTTGATAATTCACCTTAGGGAATAATCTAATCTCTTCTAAAACCTTAATTCAATTTGATATCTGATAAGTTATTTCAATAAATACTGATATTTCTCTTTATTTTATTATTAATATTAAGAAAGTTGATTAATAATAATGATTCCTCTTTTCCCACCAGTTCTTAAGCCTCGTAAACCCCAGGGATTCTTTCCTTTCCTCCGTGTTTTTAGATTAACACATGATCCTGATTTTGTCTTTCAATGAGACTTTTGTGTTGTCAGCGGGGCAGCAAATGGACATATATGATTTTGTCAAGAAAACCTTTCACTGAGAATTTTAAAAATATGTAAAATTTTTTTTCGACTTCTCTGCGATGTAAATTGAACCAGAAAACATATTTATAAAAAGAAAAAAGGAAGTGAAACAATGTTTTTGTAGAAATTCATAATTACATCGAATGTAAATTTATCGAAAGATTTAACATGAAAGACGATAAAAAAACAAGAAAAACAAAAACCAAATATTTTGAAAATCATTTCCTTGTTTGTTTTGCTGACTTCCTAATTTTTTTCTTTTCGCTCAGTAAGTTTGGAATTGTTCTTGACCTCTGAGACGAAATTCCGTGACATAAAAGAGCTCAAGACAAGATCCGTGGGAACCCCGGGGGATAATAGGCGGTGGTTTCCTGAAAGAAGCATTCGTTTTCCTTCAGGATTTGCTCTCATTAAGAGCAGGGATTCGATACGAGGAGAGAGAGAGAGAGAGAGAGAGAGAGAGAGAGAGAGAGAGATCATCTCTTTTAAAAGGACCTTCAGTCAGAATAAAACAAGACGAATCTCGACTCTCTCTCGCTCTCTCTTTCTCTCTCTCTCTCTCTCTCTCTCTCTCTCTCTCTCTCTCTCTCTCTCTCTCTCTCTCTCGCTCTCTCTTCTCTCTCTCTCTCTCTCTCTCTCTCTCTCTCTCTCTCTCTCTCTCTCATACACACACGCAATAAAGCTTATAAAATGAAGCACCTTTCAACGTGTGATCATAAACCTTAATGAATCATTAACCTTACCTCGTTCTCTCTCTCTCTCTCTCTCTCTCTCTCTCTCTCTCTCTCTCTCTCTCTCTCTCTCTCTCTCACACACACACACACACACAGTTCAAGACTAAGACCAGTATGAAAACAAGAGGATTTCTGACTGACCGCGAAACATTGCTGACTACACAACGATGAGCGACCATTTCTCTTGTGACTCTCACGATAAATCTTTCTTTGCATGGCGGAAGCAATTTTGCCCTTATCAAAATGACCCCACAGTTCCGAACTCCTCCGAGGAGAGAGAGAGAGAGAGAGAGAGAGAGAGAGAGAGAGAGAGAGATATTAAAGGGATTTTTAAGTCCTACTGGTGTCTCGCAAATTCCACCCGAATGGCAGAAGTTGGTAATTACTTGGGATCTAATTCTGTTCGGATTCTCTCTCTCTCTCAGTTCTTTCCTCTATAATATATATATATATATATATATATATATATATATATATATATATATATATATATATATATATATATATATATATATATATACATACACACACACACACACACACACATAAATACATACGTAAGTACATAAGACAGACTTGAATGGAACTAGGCGGGATAATCTTGTAAAGGAGAAAAGGCTGATACAAGAAGCATAATTGTTGTTTGGGAGCCACAGAGGGTGGGCGTAAATTCAGGCGGAAGACGAACAATTAAAAGTGGGGGAGAAAAACGCGAACCTTAATAAAAGTGTGCATAACACGTAGATGGAAATTGCTTACATAATCTAGGATTTTCTGAGGCTCGACCGAATACACACTTTAAATATTTGCTAAATAAAAAAATAAAAAAAAGAGGCGGATTTCCAAACCCTTCAATATATTTTACCTGACAATAGTTTAATGCTCTTTCAGGTCAAAGGTTGACTGTTCATCTGACGTGTATAATTTTCCCATACCTACCGTACATTTGTAAGTTATTGTATTACGGCTCATTTGAATATTGAATATATTTATATTCATGCTTTGTAATTACAATCTAAACGTAGCCATTTTCTATGAATAGCCTCTATTTATAGCCTAAAACAAAAACAGAAATATAGCTGAAAATAATATATAGATCGTGCACTAGTATTATTATTATTATTATTATTATTATTATTATTATTATTATTATTATTATTATTATTATCATCACTTAGGGGTCACTGACTTGAAATTGAGGCTTCCGAAGAATATGGTGTTCATTAGAAAGAAGCAACAGAAGGCAAAAAGGAAATATAGAAAGAAAAGAACACTTATTAACAAAGAAAAACAAATTAACAAATTTTAATAAATAAAAATGTAAGTAATTTATTCAAACAGAAGGAGAATTGTATGAGGGTAGTAATTCACTGCAACTTCGCTTGAAGAAAATGAACGTAACAATTACCAACATGTATAATTTTCATTCAAGAAAAATCAGTTCGTTATTCCATACGCAGCAGCAAAAGAAACTGTGTTTAAACCCCGTCCCACATGACGTCGCAGAACCAGAATAATTATTTTGAAAAAGCCACAAAAGGGAAATCTGTCTTTTCCTTCCTTCCCCGGAACTGGAAGGAGCATTTCAGAAACGAGGTCTAAAAATGAACTTGGAATTTTCCCGGTAGCAAAATCCTCGTCACTCTGAGATTTATCCTATGTCTGTTGCTCCTTCCATTTTCCATTTGCTGCTGTTGCTGTTACCTGGCGTAGAATAGAATGCAGAATTTAGGCCAAGGGCCAAGCACTGGGACCTGTGAGGTCATTCATTGCTGAAAGGGATACTAAGAGTATCAAGGTTTTACAGGTGGAACAGGAGGAAAACCTCAAAGCAGTTGCGCTATAAAACAATTGTTATGACAGGGTGGCTACCAAGATAGAAGAAAGAGAATATGAACGGATGTACAGTAAAAGGAATGAAAGAGGTTGCAGCTAGGGCCCGATGGGACGCTGCAAAGACCCTTAAGTAATGCCTACAGTGCACTGACGGCAGTACCCCTTACGGGGGTTCCCCGGCGTAAGTAGAGGAGTTCTTCTGCAAATCAGTCCTGACAAAAACTCCGCCACAAAAGCTTTTTGGGGAAAACTTCCCTCTGGTGCTCGTAGGTGGTAGAGCGTTGGTGTGTTAGTTGACTACCTAACATATCACACCAACATAAAATTGCTTTTTTTTTTTTTTTTTTTTTTTTTTTTTTTTTTTTCACTCTGGATATATTTCATGAAGGAACTTGAATTAAGTTGGAAGCATCATTAAAATAAGATTATGTGAATGCTTTTATAAGGGAACTTCTCAGAACTCTTTCTTTCAAAGTTAATTCCAACAGGCATCTTGGAATGCATACACCTTTACTGAGTATTATTCTGAGATATTTCCTTTAAGAATGTAACTGACCATTGTGAAGAAACGAACTTGAAAATAAAGTGACAAGCCGTAAACAGGAAAGCCATCTGTAAAACAACTAATCGATTCATTCATATTTTCCGAAAGCTGCTCCTTAATTCATTCATGTTAAAAAAAAAGGCTATAATTCATTCACATTTTCCGCAAACTCCTCCGTAATTCATTCACATTTTCAGAAAATCACGCATTAATTAATTTATCCACAATTTCCGAGTACTGAAAGTCGGGATCACCGCCTGTATATACTTAATTGACATTTTGAAGTGATTTCGAAGTGTGGAGGAAGTACAATTTCAACTCAGGTGGTATTTGAGGAACTTTGTGTCCCTGAGAGACAAATACTTATCCAAACTTTAGTGTCAGGGATTGGAAAAGGGTTTTCTGTTTGAACGAAACTACGAAGCCGATGCAGACTCGAGGAAAATAACTCAATAATTTGTGCTTATATCAGCCACAGCTGACAGGATAATCACAGTATCATGACAGCCCTCGATTGCTCCTTTACAAAATCAGTAATTACCTCAAAGGTGCTTTACCTGATGAAGCAATTAGCAGAAACTGCTTTTAATGTAATTATTGAATCACCAATATTTTTTCTGCCGTGAATTGCAGCTGATATGATCACTCGAAAGATATGATAGGTTTCGGGAATGCCCAGATACCATCGATTCTCGTTCTGCTTAGAAATTCACAGTGTCGTTATAAAATTGCTCTAAGTTAAAACTCCACATTTATACCAATATTCTCTATTGTTTGCAAAAGATAAAAGCAAACACTTTCGAACACCTGGACGATGTTCCTCTCCGTTCAGGTGTTCGAAAATTTTATCTTTTGCAAATAACTATTTTTTTATATATACTGTACACATGTATGTATATACACGTATTATATATAAATATATGTGTGTGTGTGTATTTATATGTGTATTTTATTATAAATATTCACTGTTCGACCTCTCTTCCTTGCCTCGTTGTAGAATAGAATTAATTTTCTATTTAAAGCTAGGAAGAATATCGATTTCTCGCGTGAGAAAAGGTGAGCGGGAAGCAGCTGTTTTCAACCTAAATTCGCCAACCGTCTAGGTGGGAATTTTAAACTCATAGAAGTTATAGAGGGGATACAGTTTTGCTAGGCCACACCTTAGTTATACTGTTCTTAAAACCCACTTTTCTGTGACCTGTGTACTGGCGAGTCTATTGTCATTTCAGGTCAGTCCCTGGGCAGGAGGAGTTTTGAAACAAACAGCCAGAAGCTACCCCAGCATTGACAGACTCTCAGCAGATATCCTCAGAGCGGGGTGTGTAAGCCCCCTCTCTCTCTCTCTCTCTCTCTCTCTCTCTCTCTCTCTCTCTCTCTCTCTCTCTCTCTCTCTCTCTCCCTTTGTTCAACACGAGGGAGAAAATTGTTATTCCAAACGGACCAAGGAATCTTATGCACCTGATCAATGCATTAGCTCAACCAGTGATAAGTCTGATTTTGACAATTACTCCCAGTTCTCTTTGCCTTCAACTGCAACTCTCATGTTCCTTGTTCAGATTTTCCTCTCTTAAACAGTCACTGACTAAGAAACCCTTGTAAAATATATCCCACTTATGAAATCATCTATTAAGTACAATTTTTGTTTTCTAGTGAAATCGCATAACTTATCCTCCATGGCGTTAAAAGTATTATTCTTGACATAAGAATCATCCCCTTGTGATTAAATAATGGCGAGTGAGAGTTTCTGTAGTGCAAGATGGCTGTCTGAATACGTCTTTTCCAGAAGTGTGTATGCCTTGGGCCTGAACAAGTCCTCTTTATTGGAGAAGAATCTGCACCATCAGTACCAAGAAGCCTCAGTTCGACGTTCCTAGCTGTTAAATGCCTTATAAAGCATTTGTGAGGCACATAAATCTGTTGCATTCATTTCTATTTAGTTGAAGTATTTGTCTTAACTAGGACTAATATTCTGAGTGGTTGTTAGCTCCTGTAAATAATCCATTTAATTTTATTTTACTTTTGTTGAAACTAGTTTTCCAGTAAGTTTCTGAATTAATTCATGTGGTTATGAAATAAACCTCTATTCTTTGTTATACTAGTTTCAGCTGGCGATCAAATCTATTCAGTACCTGTCCTTTAGAGTTAATTTTAGCCTTAAATGACAGAATTATGTGGGTCTTAGGTAGAGCAATGGGATATAAATCTAACTAACTAATTATTAAACTCATTAGCCAAATTACCCATGTAACTATATATGCTGTATATATATATATATATATATATATATATATATATATATATATATATATATATATATATATATATATATATATATATATATATATATATATATATATATATATAATCTATATATATATATATATATATATATTATATATATATATATATATATATATATATATATATATATATATATATATATATATATATATATATATATATATATGTATATATACACACTAGATTGAGGTGATAAGTTTCCTATTACCGCAAAGTAACAAAAAAAGACTAAAATACTAATTATCTTTTATACTTCTAACGAACAATACCACAGAGACTGAATTAGCCACTCTCTCTCTCTCTCTCTCTCTCTCTCTCTCTCTCTCTCTCTCTCTCTCTCTCTCTCTCTCTCTCTCTCGTGAAAGAAACAAAGCCATCACGGTCTGAATTTTCCTGCGTATCGTCGAATACTTCACCATAACGACCGCCATTACTCGGTAATTAGAAGGTGTAAAGTCTTCCAGGTAAAGTAAGAAGTTCCACAACACTGATTCTGGTCTCATGACTTTCTGGAATCGTATCGAAAACTTTGGCTTTGTAAATAGTTTGCGGATTAATTATTTTGCAGAGTTCATTTTCCTCGATTGGTACAGCTCTTCTGAGAAACTCAGGTTTGCAGTTGAAATAAATTTCTGTTATTGCATTCAATCGCAATTTACAGAATATCATGATCTTTCTATGAAAGGATTTTGTACGAAAACCTCATTTCCTGAGACCATTTCGGGGGGAAAATATATTTCCCGGTATCTAAATAAGCAAGACTACGCCAAACCCTCTCGCCCAAGGTGTTAAGTGTCCAGATCTTTATGCAAGAGGATTTTGCAGGAAAAAGATTATTTCCTGAGACCATCTCTCGGGGGTAAGCAACGCTTTCAGGCAGAGCATTCTCAGCTCAAGGGAGCAGAGAAACTGATAACCTTAATATGTTGCATACGCTCTGCAATCCGTAATAATCTTACTCATATGTTCCTCTTTACCTTCTCATAGCTATACAGTTTCATCCACTAATAACAAATGCATTATAAATGATGCTTCCATGATATTTATAAATAATATCACTCAATATATATTCACTGAATGCATGCCATTCATTTAGTAATGGAAATCTGGGTTCAAAAGCTTGGTGGTCATTATTCTAGAGAGAAATGTCTACGCTCACATCAAACTGAAGTAGATGAACAAATGTGTATTCGATGATTGATTTAAAATGATTTTGGCAGCCTTGTATATGATTTAATGTTTTAGTAGATTCACTTAGTTTAATTAATATTTTCAATTTTATCACGATATTTGTATCAATTCATTTTATGCTTCATATACACAAATTATGGACATACGATTTGTTCCAAGTTTGCTGAGCACATTAATGGGCCTTCTTATCTCACCAGTGTGTTTCTGCTGTGCTGAAGTTGATGATGTCATGTTTCCATTTTACCCAGCTCTAATGGTGTCCTGTAAACATCTGCTCTCTTTCCTGTCCTTTCCATATTTCATTAAATACATTTTCATACCCGTTTTTCAACATATTCGCCGCCTTCTGCTTCCTCTACATATATTATTTTGGGCATTGCTCTTTCTATATTATTTGCAATTCAAACTTTGGCATATCGGTGAAATGAAAATTATAGGATTCCTTAACAATTTCCAGAGAAGCCATAGGAATGGAATGGAATATACAATTTAGGCCAAAGGCCAAGCGCTGGGACCTATGTGGTCATTCAGCGCTGAAACGGAAATTAAGAGCAAAATGGATTTGAAAAGTGTAACAGGAGGAAAACCTTTTGCAGTTACACTATGAAACAATTGTTAGAAGAGGGTGGAAAGCAAAATGGAAGAAAGCGAATATGAATGGAGGTACAGTAAAAGGTATGAAAGGAGTTGCACCTAGGGGCCGGAGGGACGCTGCAAAGAACCTTGAGTAATGCCTACAGTGCACCGCGTGAGGTGCACTTACAGTACTACCCCCTTACAGGGAACATGGGATAATGGCTTGCTATCAGTATCCATATCTAAAGAAATAGTGAATGTCTACAATTGAAAGAAGAGAAAAATGACGGAAAGGAGCTGCGGGTGCGACAAAGTGACGTCTTCTCTGCAAATATTTTCCTCCTAAAACTAAAACCTCCTCTTTTCTTGGTGGTCCTTTCTGGTGTAACTCCAAAGCTTGTTTGAACCTTCCCCGAAAAAGAATATTGAGGGTGCTCCAAAAATTATCGGGAAAAATCTTCATAGAAGTTAAGGTGAAAAATCTACTCCAGGAGACACCACACGAAATCCCTCTTTACTCCAAACAGAATGTGACAAACTCTTCTGCCTTTTTTCTCTCTTATTTATCTTCTTAAGGAAGTTCGAACCACAAGTTGCAGGCTTAAGGAAGTTGAGAGAGTTGGAGTCTTGGGATATATATAAAGCTAAATTTTTTATCATAACTTTCTAATGTTTTAGATGTGATTCTTTCTTAGAAAATAGTCAAGATGGTTAAGATTCTACAGGGGGCAAATCGGTACTCTATGGGATGTTGACCTTTCTTCAGTTCGATTCCTAAATTACAAAACTAAATACGCAAACTAGTCGATAATAAGTATATTTATTAAAATCCTATGGTGTATTATTTCATAATTAAGAAATAAATATATAAACGCCAGCATCGCCACTTCCAAAATCGTCATAAGAAGGAAACAGGAGGAGATTTCTGAAAGCTCTCCCGTAAAAGATCTTTAAAACATGACGCCATGTCTGTCTCCCAAAAACAGATAATGTTGACCAGAAAACTTTTTAATGGGACGGTTTCTTCTAAGACACAAATGAGAAAACCTCTTTTGACGTAAATAGTTCAGTGGCACTAGAGTACATTAAGCAAATCTTCATCATTCGAGTTTCGTGACTCATTTGGTATTCATCTAAAGGAGGCCTCTGGGGGAAAATGAGTCCTTTAATGTGTGGTGATCGGGTTTAGGAGCAAAAGCTGATGTTATGATTTTGGCTGCCATATTTAGTTTTTAGTATAAGGCAAAGGAGTAGGTGTAACCACCTCTTTTGCCTCTTGAAAAATATCAGATTCGTTATGAATGGAAAGACATACATACATAAATACATATATATATATATATATATATATATATATATATATATATATATATATATATATATATATATATATATATATATATATATATATATATATATATATATATATATATATATATGAGAGAGAGAGAGAGAGTTAGGCAGAAAAAGTCCAATCTCGAAATAGGAAAGATCTTAGAATCTTGCAACAAAGCACGAAGGAAAAATCTTTATAACTTATCCATGAAGACGAAGTAACCTTCAGTGAGGCTAATGTTTATTCACTAAAAAAATAAGTATTGATTTTTAGGAACATCAAAGCAAGAAGCGAATTCCTAACGAAGTTTGCCGCGGAAATGAAAAGGAACGAATTCCCTCAGATATGGAAATTGCGACGCCAGACAAGATGGAGGAGATTTTTGGTCGTGTTGACTTCAGTGGAATAATATCTCCTTCCTTTGTTCCTTGAAATCAAGTCTTGTTTTATAGAGAGTGACTTCCAAAATAAATAAGTAAATAAATAAATAAATAAATACAAATGAAGCAATGCTTCTGGGTAAGTCTGACTCTATGTCTGACTAAGGCTGGAAGCCGAGGAAAGGGTGGTTGTGTTGGGTGATGTTAATGGAAAAGAAAGTAAAAATATATAGCTTAATTGACAGTTACAGAATTCTTCGAGCAAAAGTGAATGTTAGCAGTCTTGTGGAGATATATTTATATAAAAGTTTGACACCTGGAAAAGCACGGCATTTATAGAATAGGGTAATTATTCTTAAGAATGAGTTAATGGTCATGAAAAGCGAAGGACTGATGACGTGTTAACACAGAGTAATTGGAGGATTGAACAGAATGACGTAAATGATAATATTCATACAAAACAGAAGGACAGAAAGACGAGTGACGACAGTCAAAATTTGGGGTTGGGTCCTCACCTCCCTTAATTTCCCCCCTGTCACTCATTGAACAAAATTCACCTCAGTCAGCATGCAGTAACATTTGTCCAGTGACAACATTCTGTCTCCCTCCCAGTATTTCAGTCTTATTTCTTTTCAACATTTAGAAGAGAATACAGAATAAAGAGCAGAATTTAGGCCATAGCCCAAGCAGTGGGACTTGTAAGGTCATTTAGCGCTGAAAGGGAAATTGAGAATTTAAAGGTTTGAAAGGCGTAACAGGAGGAGAACCCTTTGCAGTTGCACTACGAATCAATTGTTAGGAAAGGGTGGAAAGAAAGAGACGAAAGAGAATATGAACTGGGCTACAGTAAAAGGAATGAAAAGGGTTGCAGCTAGGGGCCGAATTGACGCTGCAAAGAACTTAACTAATGCCTACAGTGCACCGCATGAGGTGCACTGGACGGTACTAACCCCCCTCCCCCCACACGGGATAGTCAGCATTTAGGATTTGCAGGAAACGCCACCATCATCCGATAAGGAAGGCAGTCGCTATTCCTGTATTAGATTCCTTGGTGGGTCTGAGGGAGGCGCAGCAGGAGGAATGAGTAATAAACAGCAGAGGAAGGTGAGATATAACAGCTGAGGAGGAGGAGGAAGAGGTCTCTCACCCACAGCCATGCTCTGTCGCTCTGTCTGACTGGCTTTGCTTTGTCCTGAGGACAAGTTCTGTTCAGTCAAGCGCTGCCTTTGTCTCTTCATTATGGGGCGATCGAGGAATGACTTGGGGGAGGTAATTAATGCTTCAGTGGTTTGCTTTTAACGAGGAATTACATTATGGAATTTGCCTTTTCATACACCATTGCGGTAAATATTTGAGCTATAAGCATTGTAATTCGTACTTATATCATAGATTCATTGGGGTCACGGTTATCAAACAATTTCTCTCTCTCTCTCTCTCTCTCTCTCTCTCTCTCTCTCTCTCTCTCTCTCTCTCTCAGTAAATACTTGAACTATAGATACAGTAATTCCTAACTCTAACAGAGATTCATAACATATTTATCTTCCCTTCACGGTTGTCAAGCAGTCTCTCTCTCTCTCTCTCTCTCTCTCTCTCTCTCTCTCTCTCTCTCTCTCTCTCTCTCTCTCTCTCTCTCTCTCTCTCTCTCGTATCAATAGTATATATAAGTGGCATGAAGTGTTAGCTCACAACTAAACAGACCAGCGTTCGATCCCCAAACAGGGCGATGCGGGAATGGTAGGAGAGAAACTCCCCAAAAAAGCAGCCAGGTGAGGTCAGAGGTTGACGTGTGAGGAAAATGAATGACAGCAGGAGGAAGAATTTTCCCGAGTCAGTCAGGGGAACATTAGCCCGCAAAAATGAATGACATCAGAATTTCAGATTCAGTCAGGGGAACATTAGCCCACAAAAATGTAGAAGCTAAAAATGTAAAATTCGAATAATTTAACTTATTTGATAAACGTATACTAAATACCTCAATAAAAAAAATATGTCCTTTTGAGTTTCAGAAAAATCAGCAGCAAAAATGGCTAAGGTTTCTGGCGAATTCGAACTTTTCCACTTAAGGTAAATCTGAATCCAGTTTGAAATCTATGAGTGCGTTGAGAAACCGATCGTTTACACGTCGATATCTGGTCTCCCGTTTCAAAGGATCTCTAAAGTTTTCACATTCTTCTTCTTTACAACCGTAGAATTTCAATTTCCCTGTGTAACTGACGTTAAAGAACTCTTCCTCTCTAATTAGAGACAAAGGGAGTGAGGTAGCATTCCTAAGAAACATCTGCTCTCCTTTGCTGCCTCCTAATCCCGTTTCATTTCCTTCCCTCCAGAGAACCTGACTGTGTTCGCTCTTCGTCTGCAAGTTTTGCGATTAGAAAGTTTTCATTGATGTTATTTGTCTAATTTGTCGATGGCTGTTGTCACTATTATTATTATTATTATTATTATTATTATTATTATTATTATTATTATTATTATTATTATTATTATTAAGAACACAATACTTCACCGGAAATATTGGAAAAACAAAACTTGGCAAGGAACTAAAAACAAGAAAAAGTAAATAAAAGGTAAATAAAAAAAGATTTACATTTACACAAAAATGCACAACAATTCTGAAAACTCGGGTAAAAGCGTGTGGCAGTCCCAAGTAAATTCACAACCTCCATTAAATACTAAACAGAAGTGAGCCTGAAATTTCCTCTATTTGCGTATCTTAATATCAGATTAACTTTAATTCTCACGTCAGACAAATTTCTCTCTCTCTCTCTCTCTCTCTCTCTCTCTCTCTCTCTCTCTCTCTCTCTCTCTCTCTCTCTCTCTCTCTCTCTCTGATTTAAGTATCTGGTTTTGAAGAAAAAATGGCTGAGGAAATCTGTTTGAAACGGAATCCACTCGACTGACTTGAC
>JANJGK010000027.1:6585503-6645503 GCA_039081455.1 Macrobrachium rosenbergii | reverse complement strand
GTTCTTGATAAGTACATTTTTCATTGTTGTATTGTTCTTAAATGCGACATATATATATATAAAAATAGAAAACCAAGAGTGTATGCCTCAAAACTCACAACGGAACTCCATTTCGTGCCTCTTTGGAAATCGAGAACAAATTAAGTAATAAAATAAAACGCCACTTTCTGTCCCAACGGGAGATGTTTGTTTTTTATAACTTTCCTCCCAAATCATTTTGTGATTCGGTCGGAAACGTCACAAAGAGCAGCAACAGGGAATAAGATGGAACAGTTATTTTCTCTATATCCTTAATGATTACATTAATTGAGGAAACTTTCCCAGCTGGCTCCCTTTCAACTCCAAATTTATAATTTTCTGTTTCAATTAAACTTCCATAATACTTTGTCCCCTCCTACATAGGGTTCCAAGTTCTTTAATTACCTCTTTCTCAAGATATAATCATGTCAACTAAAATAACAGCATAATTGCTCACATATCTAAATGTGCAAATTTTCTGCGTTGTAATAAAACTTCCGTCATGCTTTCGCCCCTCCTACGTAGGTTTCCGAGCTCTCGAATTACCTCTTTAAGGTACAATGATATTAACTGTAATAACAGCTTATTTGTGAACATACCTAAACATTTAATTTCAGTTTGATAACCTTTACGTTACGTAAATGGCGTGTATATCCTTGTCTTCATTTATACTTTCTGTATGTACCGTCCATTACCTGTCCCCCCTCCCCCCGCCAGGCTGGCCTAATAGTGAACGGGCATTCCCTCTCTGGGCAATACAGTACCCGTAACAAAGATACCTTGGTCAGGGCTTTGGGGTGGGCAGTCAGTCTTACCAGGGGGCAAACCTCTCTCGCCACTGGCCTGCCTGAAGGAAAGTTTGCAGAGTAAAGGTGCCTTGTTTCAGGCACTTTGGAAGAGTAGAGGAAAGTGCAGTCGATTACCGCGCATAACAAAATCTTGATATTGGAATAATTAATCTTTTTCTTAGCAACCTAGACGCGGTTTATTATTAACAGCGTCAAAACAACTCATGAGGTTGTGAAAATAATTTTTCAATACGCCGATGAAGTGCAGACTTCTTCAATATCATAATTAAAATAAAAAAATAAAGATTAATCATATTCACAAAAGACTGAATTTCCTCACAGAATATTTTATGAAAACCCAAATTTGCCTTAGAATAGAAGATGAAACAAAATTGAAAAATAAATTCCACGACAACTGGCAGTGGCTGCCAAAGAAGTCTATTTCCGGAAGTAATTAACACAAGGCAATTAGTGTTAAAAAGTCGCGGGAACATGGAGTCAGTTCCTCTCAGCTTTTTTTTACATTTTTTTAATTTATTTTTGTTTTAATGCCCACCCTTCCCTGTTCCTAGGAGCGTGAACTTGTTTCTGGTATCTGTGATGCCTCGACCAACCCTTCTAAAATCTCTCTCTCTCTCTCTCTCTCTCTCTCTCTCTCTCTCTCTCTCTCTCTCTCTCTCTCTCTCTCTCTCTCTCTCTCTCTGGAAAACAGTGGCCATGTCTTTGGGCACTTGTACATTATAGTTCCCATGAGAATAAAGGAGGCCATCCTTCCATATTCTCGCTTCCCACCAACACAGAGTCCTTCGGGAGAGACTGGATGGAATCCTTCGTCTCTTATTCCTGAAGGACTCCTAAGGCTTCCTCCAGGATGCGTGGGATGAGACATGTGCTTAAGGAGACACGCCCATGTGCCTCTTTCATGAGTTTGTGGGCGGTGCATAAACGCTGCCTTGCAATTGCTTCCTGTGTTGACACTGAATGTTCAGATGAAATGATTTTATTCATTCGATTTCATTGCTTGCAAGCATGCAGCCACTGGCAATTGTCGTGAAGTTTGTTTTTCAATTTTTGTATTTTATTCTGATGTCAACTTTGGTTTTCATAAAAGATTCTGTGCGGAAATTTAGTCTTTTGTGAATATGAAATGAGGACCGAAAGGGAATTTTAATTTTCATTTTTAATTTCAATTTAAATTCTTATTTTTAAATTTTCTTTTTAATTTTTATTATTTTTAATTGTAATTTTTTTTTTATTTTGATTTATATTTGTAATTTTGATTTTTGTTTTTAATTTTAATTTCTGTTTTTAATTTTTATTTTTATTTCTAATAACTATGTGTTATTCATAATTCCTAAATCTTACCCAACTCTACCAGGAGTCGCTGCCCCTCAGGAGATACTGCCGTCAGTGCACATCACGTGGTGCACTGTTGGCGTTACTTAAAGGTGGTTTGCAGCGTCCTTTCTCCCCTTATCTCCACCCTTTTCACTCCTTTTGCTGTACCTCCGTTCATATTCTCTTTCTTCCATCTTATTCTCCAGCTTCTCCTAACAATTGGTTTTCCCCCTGTTACACCTTTCAATAAACCTCTTTTACTCTCAATCTCCCTTTCAGCGCTGAATGACCCTCGTAGGTCCCAGCGCTTGGCCTTTGGCCTAAATTCTATAATCTCTTCTATTCTTCGTTCCATATTGCTGTCCAACCACTCCAACTCCCTCTTTTCACTGTCTTAAGCACTAAATAGCTGGGGTCCCAAACAGTGCTTGGCTTTGTAGAAAAACTGTCGTAAATAGATCAGTCAGTCAGGAATCACTGGAATAAATTCCTGAGTCATTTATTCCAACCGGAATCTTCTGACCGTGATAACATTCAGCCGTCATGACGTTCAGGAACCGATTCCCAGCGCTAATTGTTCCAGAGAATCGCCTCTGATGGATGAGGCTGTTTGGAATATAGATCGCCTAAACATCGTTGGTTCAGACTTTAGTTGTTTAATTCGCTTCGTGATGTAACTTCACTGGAAATATTTCCGGTATTTTATGTTTACGCCTTCCTGCGTCACCTTTGGTTTTGCTGGATTTTGTGAGGAATGCGGATAATGTGTGTCAGTCTTTAATTTATCCTGTATATATATATATATATATATATATATATATATATATATATATATATATATATATATATATATATATATATATATATATATATATATATATATATATATATATATAAAATGTAGTTGTCGGTCTCACTTTTCATACTTTCCTTCCTGAATCAAAAAGGAATCCACTGTTTTGAAAACTTCAACCACATTAGTCATTTCACACAAATGTACAGAAGGCCCATTAGTAGCACATCCAACCCCCCAGACATGCGACAATACTCACTTATATTTACCACACACATTACTTCTGAAAGAGCACTGCTGTAGACCCCATTTAGGGATGCATTCCAATGAGGCCTGAGAGCCGACAGAGTAAGAAGGAATAAAAGGCTTGAGATCATTCTTTGATCTTCATTCAAAGGTCCTCGCGAGTCTTCCAAAAATATTCTTAATTGGATGAAACTCCATCAGCAAAAGATCTTTCTCGGAAAGCGCGAATGATATTACCTTTAGATCACGTGACTGTTGTATATATTTCTCCTACGATTATTTGAATTATACTCTAATGACAAAGCAGGTATCATTCAAAATTGAATGATAGCTGCTTTTTCATTAGAGTTCTCAAGGGTTAATTACTCTTATCAAAGAGAATCTCGTTCGTCGTCACATTAATGAAATACAAACTATATTTAATGGCCGTTTTTTTACCTGGGACATTGAGCTGTAATGAGAGAATGTTTTCTGTTATGTTATTCATTAGGGTTAGTAGAATCTCTGGTTGCAATACAGAGGCTGGAATAGGAAATATTAGAGTTTGTAATCAGCCACTTGGAAAATGTAAATAATCTACATTATTACTCTTGTAATAAATGTGCAAAAAACATTATTGTAGGTTACAGTATATCACTCTATGAGAGTTGTTCATTGGTAAAATTCATATCTCATTGACTGTTGTAGTTTGAAGCATTATTTTGCATTGTATTATAATTACGAATTCCTTTAACTGTACCTCCGTTCATGTTCTCTCTCTTCCACCTTACCTTCCTCAACCCTCTCCTAACAATTGTTTAAAGTGTCTTGTTGGTTTTGTTATATTCTGTTTTTATTCAGAAACAATTAGGCTTGTAGTTCAAATTAAGAGGTAGGAAAGTTTTAAACTTCTTCAGAGCATAATGTGTTTGTTGGTTTTGTAATGTTCTATTTTTATTCAGAAACAATTAAGCTTGTAGTTCAAATTAAGAGGTAGGAAAGTTTTAAACTTCAGAGCATAATGTGTTTGTTGGTTTTGTAATGTTCTATTTTTATTCAGAATTTAAAATTATTTACTTTACCAAAGAAAATAATCCTGCAAAGTGAATATATATAGTTACCTATATAGTTACCCAAAGAACAGGTGTTAAGTGAATTGAGTTGGTGCATTGGGACCATAAGGAAAAAATACACTTTAACTGGTTAGTTTTAATCTTCTTCTCATAGCATAATGTATTTGCTGGTTTTGTAATATTCTTACTGTATTCAGACTTTGTAAACGATTTACTATATCAAAGAAAATAATCCTGCAAAGTGAATATAGATACCTATATAGTTCCCCAAAGAGCAGGTGTTATGTGAATTAAGATGGTGCACTTTAATTAGGAAGTGGTGCACTGGGACCAGATAACTCGGTGCATTCGGACCATGGTACATGGTGCATTCAGACTAGCCTTGGTGCCTTGAGGCAATGGTGCATTTAGTCCATAAACCTCTTCCCATTTCAAAACCATGACTTCCTTCCTTTTCCTTAGGTGTTGCCAACTTGCCTATAGTCGTCTAACAAAGTCTCAGTGTATGTTGTAGCTCTTGAATGAATAATATGAAAATGCGCTGAATGGAAACCAGCAGTTTTCACGCAGGAGATAGCTCACAAACTGATCCATTAGGAAGAACAGAAGTATATCAAATTGAATGAATTGGTAAGTTGGCAACTATCCTTTTCATGTCTTCCACTGCAGCCATAGTCTGCCTCTCTTCCCGCAGGCTATTCACTCCTTTCCTGGTCTTGTGAAGAGGTGAATACACATATTTAGATATACCGAATGTATATTCACTGACTGAATAAGCATTGGCCGTTTGGGGAGGAAATGACCGAGTAATTAACTGAAAACGAGGTTTGATTTTGTGTCTGTTGTAGACCTGCAGCGTTGCTGTCCTACCACAGAAGCAGTAGAAGAAGCAGCTACTCAACACCTGTCATGTTATCGTATATTTTTATGCCGTAATTTTGAATTTAGTTTAGCACAGTAAAGTCTTAAATTTCATAGCGGTCGGGCAAGACTCCTTTGGTCAAAGAAGGACCATTATAATAGACGTTTGGGTGAGCCTTGACTGAGCAGTGTTGCCAACCTGGGGAAATTTTCCCCAGATTTAGGGAATCAGTGGCCTGGAATCCCTGATGGGGAAAATATCACTAAATTTCGGAAAGTTGGAAGCTTTGAGTGATATTCAGTGTTCGATGCAATTTATAAAAGAAAAAACTGATTTACATATACAAGCTTTGTATATGTAAATTAGCCGTTCTGATAAATTGCAGGTGGTCAAGTTACCATAGACGATACCTTTAATAGAAATTCAAGCAGCCTTATTGAAAGAAAAAAAGAAACTTTTTTTTAAAGGTCCACCCTTGCAGGAGAACCGTCTATTTTGATACAATTTCTCCTTCATACCCACAGGTCCAATACAGTGAATTTATAATGTAGTAATGTTATTTTTTTTCATTTGAATTAAATACCTAGGGAGCCTGTATTGCTGCTTTGTGACTTTCTGAAATGTACTTTTATAGTTTAATTTCATGTGTGTTTTAATGTCAACAACGTAAGACGTGAGGACTCCTGGGAAATTTCTGCCTTAGGGTTGAGGGAACTATGGAGGACGGTGGTTGGCATCACTGGACTGCCACTAGAACGAGTTGGTGTTTGCTCTGGGGTTGATATAAGCTTGTGTGAGGAACTCGTTTTGTAATTATTAATTTTCTTTAATGAAGACTGAAAATTGAATGTAGTAAAGGAAATTTAGGCCTGGTTTAGTACTTTTGTTGTTTCAGAGGAAGTCTTTATATGGAATAGGCCTTGTACCTATTACCTTGTCGTGCCTGTGGAGGTTATAACTTTGCCTATTTATTTGATCATAGCCCTAAACGAAATGTGTTTCTTATTAAGTATGACGAAATCAACTCTCAGCAAGTTTAGGAAGCTTTTTCCACTTAATAAACAATATCTCAGTGAGGAGCTCCTCCTTAGAATTACCAAAAAACTATATAGGCTGCTGTATTTTGACTTGAGTGCATTATTGCATAATTGCAGTCTGTGATGTTAATTAGGGTACTCTCGGTGTCTGTTGAGTTATGCACAGAACCTCTAGCCATGAGGTTGTTCTTTTTATGGGGTTCTTATACTAACCATTGAGGTGGGTTGGGGGTTATAAATCCACTTATTTGTTTATGAGGTCACTCAGCAGATTAACACCTCGGTGGAGGTCTGGTACGAGTGTTGAGTTGTGGAAATAGTTGTTCATTGTTATAATAACACTCAAATAGATGTTTTAATGTTTTAGAAATTACAAAAATACTCAAAGTTTTCATCTTTCAAACGTTACAAAAATACAGATACTTTGTTCAGGCTAATTATAAATATTTTCCACTTAACCCAACCTGTGGGATTTTGGGTTCTTGCATGAACTCAAAAGTTACTGTTTTCATTCATTTTTTTACCATTTTTATTTTATGTTGCTAATGAAGTTAAGGAACATATAATGGTCATAGAAACTGTATTGTTAAAGTCAGCATTTCATCTTGATATTAGTTAAGAAAAGGTAGAGGGTAGCCTATGTAGAATCTTTAGGTTATGTCTTGTATAATTTGTAAGCAATTTGTGAGTACCTTTGACACTTTGTGGCAGGTGAATCATATGTCACAAAGTGCCACAGGTACTTTGTGGCAGATGAGTCACCTTCAGTGTCACAATTAGTTGTCTGACACCAGGTACTAACCCTGTAACAAATTTTCACAAACACTGATGTCAGGTCATGCTCGAAAAAGCCAGGTTCAGTCCTCAGTAATGACCCCTGTAGTTCAGATGTAAAATATATGTTCCTTATATTATTTTATCTTTATTGCAAAATTCACGCAAAATTTTGTGGCTCAAGTGAAAGATTCTGATGTTCACATCTGCATCGTATTAGTGGTTTTAGAGATACTGAACTGCCTATACATACACTAATGCAATTATGGGGGATACAGGGATATATTAAATTTCCCCATGATACCTCTGCAAGTTTAAATTCTAATTAGTAAATGTTTTCACTGTCTAATGCTTATTGAATATTTTCAAAGTGACACCAAGCACTAGGCTATTTTATGTTAGGAGGTCAAGGATGGCAAAGGCTCCAGCCTTGCTCACCAGGTAGGGACCCAGCATCCTAGGTTAGGTAAAGGTTGGGGGTGGGGACATCCAATGGGGCCCAGGTAAGAAACAGGTGCCCTTGGGTTGGGTTAGGTTGCAACCCTCTTATTTATTTTAATTTACAGTTCTTTTGGTCAGGTTAGAGCAGACTAGGCCCCTGTATTCCATTTGGTTGTGTTTTCTTCCCCTAAAAATCCTGGTTTCCCTACTGTGGTCCCCCAACATTGCAGGATATAAGGGGGCGTGTGGTATCTCTAGAAATACTGATTTACTACCAAAATGAGCACCAGAAACATTGAGAGCACACACTAAAACATAGGGAAACCTTATACTGAATGACAGAATGTGATTATGGTCTGCATGTCCACAGGGGTGTAAAAGAGTGGGAAGTTGACCTTCTATCGAAAGCTTAAGCCAGTTTTGAGTGGGTTTAATGTCTGAGCCTCCGTAATCACACTTGACTGTATGACCTGTATTTTCCAGTAATAGGATTATGGATTACCTCCTTTTGAATGAATGTTGTAGAGTTATGTCATGAAAATTGCAAGCTGTTTGAAACTAATATTATGTGGGATGAATCTTAACTTACAGGCACCATCCCACTTACAAACGAGTTACGTTCTGGATGGCTGTTTGTATGTTGAATTGTTTGTAAGTTGGTTACTGGACTCTTCATGCCTATTTAGGTACAGTATGATATAAATTTAATACAGTATTTTACATTTATTCATCCTAAAATACAATACACTGTACATACAGTACAGTACTGTATGTACAGAGTCGGTGCACAAAACAAAATTTGAACTTATTAAAACAATTTTAATTTGTGATCCTGTTTGTTTGTATCTGAATGTTTGTAAGTTTAATGTTTGTAAGTATGATGGTGTCGGTATTGCATGAATGTTTAGTTTTCCATTTCATTATGCCACAACCCTAAATCACTTATGCCATCCACCTTGGAAGCGAAACCTCCGGGTTTCAGGCATTGTCCAGGGAAGGACAAGCCTTATAATAGGCTCCTCTCCTCTTTTGAGGCCCTCATGCCTTCCGTGCCTCATGCAGGAGGCATGATTGAAATTAGACTAGCCCATGTTCCAAGTACCATGTCTGGCTGTTTAACCAGGAAGAAGAAGAGAGAAGAGGTCTCCTCGGTGTTGTCAGATTGTAATACTCCATCAGTGACACTGAAAGTCCTCATGATCAGAGTGGCCCTCGGCACCCCCTGCCCTCCCCCAAGATGATTCTGTTCTTGGACACATCAGACAAGAGGTGGGGTGAACACCTGGGGGAGATATTAGTTCCAGGTGTGTGGGACTGGAATGACAAACACCCCAATATCCTGGAACTGAGCTGCATTTCTGGTCCTTCAGGAGTTTCAGGATTGAGTTGATGGGCTAGCCTACTCCGTGGTGTTTATGAGCGACAACACCAGTGGTGGCATACATCCTCAAGCAAGGGGGATTGCTGTCCTTACAACTTCACAGTCTGGTGGTGTGATTGCATTTGTGAGCAGTAGCTCACTAGGTAGAGCTGTCTGCCTGGTACATGTTAGGGACTCAAAACATAAGCTCAGTTGCCAGAGTCATGATAAGGACGAAATGGTCTCTGAAACCAGGCATTACAGAGAGATGCTTTGAGCTTGGGGCTCCGAGTATAGACCTATTTGCTACCTGGCACAACAGGAAGCTTCCAGAGTTTTAGTCACGCCTTCTAGCACCTTTGGGACAACCTAGTGACCTATGCCTTCCCTCAGTTTTGCCTGATTTGTTGGGTAATCAACAGGGTGCTGATTACCCTGAATCTCAGGTTGACTCTGGTTGCCCCCAAGTGGCCACATGCTGGGTGGTATCTGGACCTGCTAGCTCTGTCATCTGAGGCCCCAAGAGAGATTCCCACCAGGCTGTGGAAGTGTTGGCACTTTACATCTGTAGACTACCCAGCATCTCCTATGAGCGAGAGGTTCCTTTCGCTGCACAGCAAAGGAGATGTCTGGATACCTTCAAAAATCTTCAGTGGCTGCATGCCAGGGGAAATGGGCCATCTTCTGTAGTTGGTGTCATCAGCAGAGTATCTCTCCAATCAGAGAAACTCTTCAGCAGGTAGGATGGACTGTCTCATCTTTCTTTGCTGAAAGAAGCTTCTCTTTGTCTCGGCCATTAAGGGCTACAGGTCTTCACTTGTCCAAATCCTTAGTTTGAAAGGAGTCGATCTCTCTTCCTTGTGGAAGATCTCCATTCTGCTGAGAAGCTTTGAACAGTCTTACCTACCCAGAGAACTCAGTCCCCATGAGTGGGATGAATCACATTCCTGAGGAGCCTGACTTGTACCCCTTATGAGCCTTTGAGAGAGTTGTCATACAGAAATGTGACCCTTGAGAGTGGTTTCTTCTTGCACTGGCTTTGGCGAAGGGAGTAGGTGAGATTCATGGCCTCTCTTTTGAAGTCAAGCACTTGAGGGGATGGGGATCAGTTATGCTCAGGTTTGTCCAAGAATTTGTTGCGAATACTCTGACTGCCCCAGGTATTAGAATGAGGGGTGGCTGAGGTGGGACGAAAATATAAAGAACTTCAGGTTTGTATGTCAGGAAAAATACAAATTACTGTAAAAATTTTCTTTTTTTTTGTAGATGTTATGTTTCTTCTGTGATGTTTTGTGAAATGGTGGTGAAATGAATATTATTAAAGGTTATGTATTTTCATTGGAAGCAGTCTTTGGCCTCATAGTTACCCCTGTTCTGGTGGCATCATGCATCAGGTTGTTGAGGTTTTGTAGAAAGGTTGCTGATTATGTAGAATGTGTTTGTTACTAATCTAAGACTTCTGGCATGCATTCATTCTTCACTTTCATATTTATTTATTATTTGTATCTGGTATATAGATATGCAGATAATTACTTTCTCTGACCTCTTTCTTTATTCTTCTTCCAGAAGTTGAAGCTAAATGTTGCAGCAGAAGCCAAGGGAAAGGTGTCACTTAAAATTATCCATTACACCCATAGGCACTGAATTCACCCATTGACTTTTCACACTTCAAAAGTTGATGCAGGTAAGCAATCATTGGCCAGTCACCCACCAAGACCTACTTTGCATTAAGAAGTGAGTCAAGAGATCAGAATCTACTGAACCTGAAAATTGTTGACTTATGTATTGGTAATTCTGTATTGCAGCTCCTGTTGCCCTCTCTTCTTTGATTCCTCTTAATAAAATCTACATTTAAGAAATGTAGATAAAGTATGCTGTTAATTTTATTGGGTGTTTGTAAAGCCAGTCCTCTCATTATGTTAGGAATGGTTGCAATGGTTGTTGCTGTGACGTCAGAAGATTCTTGTTGGTGGTTTGTTGGGTTGGTTTTTAAGTCTTTCTTTTGGCTGTTGGGGTCATGAGCTGACTTGGGCGAGCAGTGCAACGGGAATAGGTGTGTACAGTAAATTGAGTAATTGTTGCATATTGGTCGGGCTGGGTATTTATTCAAAGTCTAGAACCCTCTTTTCCTAATTAATAATAATAATGACAGCAAGTATTACTATATAAAGTTTCATATTAAAATTTATTATTTGGATAGTTACCTACTGTTATAAATAGCCAATATAAACAAGATAACCACTAAATAACATAGGCCTATATCTTTAAATAAAAAGAAAACTTAAAAGAAAATTCAAGTGATTAAGAAAAGCAATTGATAGATCAAGTTCCTTTGAGACAAACACACAGAGGTTCTGTGGTGGTGTGGTGTATCCCGCTTGTCCACTGAGCTGCTTTTCTTATTGGACTGTTTTGTTGTGTTGTGGGATGGTGTATTTTTGGTGTTTGTAGGAACCTCTGTGTGTTTGTCTCAAAGGAACTTGATCTATCAATTGCTTTTCTTAATCACTTGAATTTTCTTTTAAGTTTTCTTTTTATTTAAAGATATAGGCCTATGTTATTTAGTGGTTATCTTGTTTATATTGGCTATTTATAACAGTAGGTAACTATCCAAATAATAAATTTTAATATGAAACTTTATATAGTAATACTTGCTGTCATTATTATTATTAATTAGGAAAAGAGGGTTCTAGACTTTGAATAAATACCCAGCCCGACCAATATGCAACAATTACTCAATTTACTGTACACACCTATTCCCGTTGCACTGCTCGCCCAAGTCAGCTCATGACCCCAACAGCCAAAAGAAAGACTTAAAAACCAACCCAACAAACCACCAACAAGAATCTTCTGACGTCACAGCAACAACCATTGCAACCATTCCTAACATAATGAGAGGACTGGCTTTACAAACACCCAATAAAATTAACAGCATACTTTATCTACATTTCTTAAATGTACAATGCCTACACCTACTTCACTAGCCCATTTAAGTAAAGTAACAAAATAATAATGATTAAATTAATAAAACTGACATAATCAGACTTGGCCCTGGGTCACTTTCCCACCTCCTATCATCTTTCCAGATGAATGAGAGTTTGGAAGTATAAATAAATGTATTATATATCCCTTTAATATGTTTGTCACATTTCCTAAATTGATGCACTTGTTCACATTTTAGGCAGATGTTAAGTACTCTACTTACAGTAATACTTATACAGTATAATCCTCTTTAACAATGAATAAGCAAACAAGTGAATTTGGGAGTTATTGTAGGAATGGCATGCAATAATGATTATAAACTGCGACATGACTTAGAAATTCAACTTGCATTCTCACACACTTCATAGCTTCAAGTGCCATCTGAGTAAATTATGTACACAGTTTCCTATGAGATTAATATTTTTTCTATAAATTAATTTTGCAAAATGAAATGTTTACAGTTATGAAAATGAATTCTTTGAAGGGTCAGTCATGTAACAGCAGATGAAAGGTAACTTAATCCCTGTCTGGCAATGCAGATGTTAGATACAATGTACAGGGTATTATCTGTTATCTGTTCACTATTTGGAGTGCTGTTTTTCTAGAGTAATCCTTCCTAACATCATACAACAGAACATTTTATATAAGTGACTTACCAAGCAGTTACATAGCTACTAGCTTTCTACACAGCAGTCTGACAAAATTCATATTTTCGCAGTGGCGCTGCCATCGCTAATGTAGTTAATAGGGTCCCGCCCACTTTCGGGACTGATAGGTACAACTCAGCATAGAGCTTCAATTCGTTTTGTGCTGGCTCCCAAATAATGTCGGTAGTCTTGTGCAGTTGCTGCTTCATCTTTTTTTAATTGTTTGTCCTGTATTTTTGGTTAAGTATTCTCTCTCATTTTTTGTGGTGGCTTTCCTACCTTAGTAATATCGTTAGGTAACTTTATTTGTAAAATAGACAAATATGTCAGACTCCAGCTCTTCAAGTCATTATTGCATTGAGGGCTGTAAAATTAGACGTGTTAAAGTGTCTTATGATTCGCACACTAAGTGTGGCAGTGTAGGGAGCAGGAATATAGCAGAGAGCTTACATGTCCAGAGTGTCAGGATTGGGAAGATAGTAAAGGGAAGACCTTGAATCCCATGTTGACAACTTAGACCAAGATAGGAAAAGGAAGGCAGCCCTTAGAGCCAAAAGTAGAGCTAGTCACGAGAGTCTTTCTTTACCTGATGTGGTAGAAGATAGCTCTGTTTCTTCTCCTTTGATTCATGTAATGTCCCCCATCTTTAGCCCTCCTACAGATTTAACCCCCACTCCTTTACCAGGTTCCCATGCTTCCAATCCCAACTCTGGTGCCAGTCTTGAAGCAAAATTCTTAGCCAATACTGTTGTGGAATTAACTTCCTCTTTCAGGGTTTTTGTGTTGAAAACAGCACCAAGTGTCAGTGTTGCACCCAGTGACAGTGTTGTGAGTGTTGAGGAGGTGGCTGTCCTTCGTGCCCTGGTTGGAGCCAGGTTACACCTCTTTTGGAAGGATTGGAGCCACAGAGGGGCAGAACCTTGGATAGTCCAAGTATAGAGGAAAGGATTTTCCAGCCCTCTCCATGAAAAACCTCCCTTATCCAAGTCGCCGATCGTCCATGAAAAACCTCCCTTATCCAAGTCGCCGATCGACTTGACTGCCTACTTGGTTCACTCCGAGAAGCTTGCCGCTTTTTCTCTAGAAGTAGAGTCCCTTCTTTGCAAAGGGGCAATAGAGGAGGTTTTATATCTCAACTCAGAGGGATTTTAATACTCTCTTTTCATGGTCCCCAAGTCATTGGGGGTGGGGGGGGTGTGGCTAGAGGCCAGTTCTGGATGTCAGCTTCCTGAATCGTTTCGTGCTGAAAACCAAATTTCATATTGAAACCAGTTAATAGGTCATGTCCTCTCTCCATCAGGTCAACAGGATGGCCACCCTGGGCATGCAGGATACCTTTTTCCATGTCCCAGTACATCCAGATTCAAGAAAATTCCTGCACTTTGTATATCAGGGCAAAGTTGTCCAGTTCGAGTCTTGTGCTTCTGCCTGTCCACTGCCCCACAAGTGTTCACTCAATTCCTAGCCCCTCTTGGGAAATGGCTTCGTCTTCCTGATGTCAACGTTTGTCTCTATCTGGAAGATTGGCTGCTTCGCCCTCCTTGGACTTGCTCAGTGCTTCAGCGGATGAGGCTGCTGGGGACCTGGGCTTCAGTAGAGCCATTCGTTAAGAGGGTCAGGCTTCACATGAGGCCTCTTCAGTATTATCTAAATCATGCTGGAGTGTTCAGTATTATCTAAATCATGCTGGAGTGTGAAAACCCAACCGGACTCCTTCCTTCTCCCCCCATCTCCTCAGAGATCAAGAGGGAACTTTGATGGTGGTTGTCCGTGGAAAGACTTTGAGAGGGGAGTCTCTTCTACCGTTGCACCTAGAATGTTATTTCGACGCTTTAGGAGGTTTGGGGAGCCCTTCTAGGGAGTCGGAAGATCTCAAGGATGTGGCCTGTAGATCAGAGAGCTCCATATCTATGCGAAGGAACTAAGGGCCATTCGACTGGGTCTCCAGGTTTTTTCTCCTTTAGTTTCTGGCAAAGCATTAGAGGTTTATGCAGACAACACCACGGTGCTGTTTTATGTCTGCAAACAAGGGGGCACCCACTCCTCTCTCTACAAGTCGGCGAAAGTCCTTCTCTGAGCAGATCAGTACCAGTTGAAGATTGTTACTTGCTTCTTGTGGGGAAAAATGAATATCTTTATAGACGAATTGAATCTCTGCAATCAGGTGTTGCTGATGGAGTAGACTCTGGACTCCCTTGTATGCGACAATTTCTGGAAACTTTGAGACAAACCAGCTGTGGACCTCTTTGCAACATGGGTGACGGATGCCATGCTGTTAGATTGGACGGGACTGGATGTCCACGCCTTCCCACCTTTGGGATTGATGAGGGAGGCGGTCAACAAGTTTTCCTCCCACCAGAATGTCTTGATGACCCTGATTGCTCCGTTCTGGCCCAGCACTTCCAAGACTTCTACCACAAAGACAGTCAGTGTTCAAACAGCCTCTCTTCCTAAGGTCCCATAGGGGATTGTCCTCTCTGACCATAACAGGCTTCAGACGCTTTTGTTGGGTGCAAAAGATCTAATGCTAGCAGGCTCTACCAATCCAAGTGGTCAGTTTTCAGAGAATGGTACTGACAAAATAACATTTCTTCTAGAACCTCTATAAACCAGTTAGCTGACTTTTTACCTTTCCTGAGGACCGATAGGAAGTTGTCTCCCTCTACCATCAAAGGGTATAGGTTATTGTTTTAAGACCTCAGCGACCTTACCAGTTCCTTTGAAACCTCCTGTCATGAACCACTTCCTGGTTCATCAGGTTCTTAAATAAATGAGGACCGGAACTGGAGAGACCAGGGAGTCCAAAAGCAAAACAAGGAAGAGGGAGCAAAACAACAACAAAAATAACCTTAAACCTATTTATTAATTATCTCTAAGTCCATTTACATATTTACAATTGAGTTAAGGTTCCAGCCAAAAGCATAATAAAAATGGATTACAGCAGCAGAAGTTGACAATAAATGAAATAATAAAGCTTGACACCATTACATTACTGTATTAGGACCATAAACCTGCCCAACACCAGAGCCATACACTTGCTCATCAGCATCAACAGCAATGACAAACATCTGAGCCATACACTTGCTCATCCCCATCCTATTATGATATGAAAATATCCTAAACTGTACACTTGATCATCAACATCAACAGTAATCACATAAACACACCTGAGCCATACACTTGCTCATTAGTATCAACAATAAACATGGAAACAACGACAGACCAACAGCAATAAACAAACAATTAGTAATAAAACTGTAGACTTCACACACAGTTACAACACCCTCAGAGGTCACAAGGATGAATCCTCCTGCAATGGTTATGGTTTAACCATCCTTCATCCTTGAACTGCAGACCACATAAAAGTAGCGAACACCAGCTACTCAAAGTAACAACTCCATACTGAAGGACATCAACCTTGACCTGCAGGACGATCTCCTCCTTGACTTGCAGCGGCCAACAGGTAACCATCACCCGTTGCTGTTGGGATGTAAATCTGCCCAAACAACCCACACAAGGCTGTTACAAGTTCAAACAGTAGAAATACCAAAATATCATACACCTCCCTACCTAAGCAAAAACAAGATTTTTTACAAAAATTTTTTTTTTTAAACTGACCACACACACACTCCTTCAAGACTGCCAGAGAACCCTTGGCCACCACAGAACTGATCTACTTCCTGGTTCATCAGGTTCTTAAATAAATGAACATTAAATAGTTTAACATGAAGTAAATCATTACCAGAACCACATCTCTGCTCAAATACAGTAAACATTGTTATAATATATATACAGTAATAAATCAAGGTTCAGATAGAATAATAGGATGCATAATAATTACACCAATCGACAATCTCTCAAAATGTTGAAGTAGTTATTCACTGCCAATAGGATAAAAATAAGCAAACGAAATAGATCAAATCAACAAATGACCAGCAACCAGTGGTCACAACAGGAATACATCCTCAACACAAGAATTCGCCAATACGCTGACTCAAGAAGACAGAAAAGATCAGAGGACCCTCCAACAAGCTTCAAGGCTCAGTGAAGAACCCTTCACACATTCTGTCAAAGAATGCACTTTCTTTCTTCCTTAGAAGTTCGATTACAGAAGTGCATTTTCAACTTCAAGAAGATGTTTTATCTTCCCTTAATGTCAAAGCTCATGAGGTTCAAGCGCTCGCACTCAGCCCAGAGCGCCCCTCTTTTTCAACTCGCTTGGCGCCCGCTTCGTCAATCTTCTGCACCTGACCGATTGGCGCCAACTTCCAACTGTGGAGCATTCGGCACCAACATTTGGGCACTCATTGTCAACAATGGAGCACTCAACGCCAGACTCTAGGTGCTTGGCACCAACTTCCGGGATCCATGGCTGGCATGTTTGGGAAAGGAAGCATAGGGGCTCTCTGTCCATCTACTGTCTCTTTGCCATGTTGTAAGGTCATTGAGTTTAAGGGAGGCCTGGAGCTACAGTGTACTTGGAATATCCCCCAGTTTTTAATGGTTGGGGTGGTGGTTCTTAATTTTGGTTGTAGGTGGCAGTGTTGTGTTTATTCTGGTCTATGCCCAGGGCAAGGGTGCTATTTGTTGTCTTTGTCAGCGATTGGGGAACTTCCATGGCTGCAGAGTACCCACTGAAGTAGGGGTGACTCTTGGCCAATACTGCCATGCCCTCTGCAGGTTAAGATGAGCATCGACCAGAGGCAGTACGCGCCTTAAGCAGCTCTCTTACCAGATAAGGTACAACAAGCATTGATCCAATGCTAGCAGCCTTTCTAGTTCAAAGTCATTATCTTTATTAATGTTTTGGATTAGAACATGTCCATGATTCCCACCTCCTCGCAGTGTGGAATCAGCTATGTAATTGCTTGGTAAGTCACTTATATAAAAATGGCATTGTTATGATAAAATAAAGTTTTATATATACTTACCAAGCAATTACATAATCAGAGCCCACCCTCCTCCCCTCAATGAACATTTAGGCATCAAACGAATTGAAGCTTTATGCTGAGTTGTACCTATCAGTCCCGAAAGTGGGCGAGACCCTGTCACCTACACTAGTGATGGCAGCGCCAACCGCAAACATTTGAATTTCGTTAGACTGCCGTGTAGAAAGCTAGTAGCTATGTAATTACTTGGCAAGTATAAATAAAACTTTATCATAAAAATGTCATTTTGTAGAATTTCCATTAATATCATGCAACAGTATATTTGCAGTATTTCCATGTAAGTTACTGAATTCTCTTATATTATTAAGCAGTATATGATGTTTCATCTTTGTAGAAGCAAAGTATGGTTTTAAATTATGCACAGTATTGAGAAAGATCTGGCAAACAATTATGTACTTTATTGATACTGTACTGATGTTGTAGGTTATAAGAAGTAAACAAGTAGCATGATGTTCATTTTAAGTAAGGATAGGGATGGTTAATTTCGAATAGGAGGGAACATAGTATTAATGATATGATGGAATAGTACTCTAATCGTTAGTGTGAGCTATCACTTTGGAAGGGGACTTCCTCATATCTTTGGACCTTTTATATGTGCACTCCCATGTCCCCATTTATATGGCAGTCAGGAGATGCATTTGCCTTGTATGGGGAGGTAGAGTAATTCAGCTTTAAGCTCTCGGCTCTATTTTGGGCACTGTCCCTCAAGTCTTAATTCCCAGAGTTTATACACCAGTAGCTTCCTCGGATGGCTTCCTCAGTGATGCATCTTTAGATGTTTCTTCATTATATGTCAAAATTCGACTTAACTGTGAAGGATACTATAGTATGTCACGTCTTTCAGATTATCATTATCAGTGCACAGGTTTCTCCAGAGTCCAAAATCCTCTGTCCAACAGTGACAGTGTCTCATTCCCGGGTCTTTTCATTTGTTTTCTTCTCAAGGGCCATTTTGCCTCCTCAGATATTACAGTATATTGTATTCTGTATCTGCCCTTCTGTCCTGCCAACATCCTTCATTTGCACTCATTTTCTTCATTCAGAAGATTGTCAGAATACTGTTTCAATCTTGCCAGTATCCTTTTGTGTTTATCTTTGGTTTCCTTTGTCCCTGTTACATCACTACAAGTTTCAGGCTCATATATTCTGAATATTGGTCTGGTGTTTGTTAATGCAAGTGTATGTATTGTATGGGGTTCATTAGAAAATGTAATTGTGTTCATTTTTATATAAGCTGTTTTCCCTGCATTACTTAACCATAAAAGATTTAAGATTTGTTGTAGCTTTTTAAGCTTATTAATCATTTTTAAATATGTAACTTACCAAGTAATTACATAGCTGTTAGTTTCTACTTTAACGGCAGCTTTAGAATTGAAATTCGCGATAGCACTTTTTCTTGTTGGTGCAGGTAAGTGCCCCACCCACTTCTGGGGAACAACATAGCTGAAGAGCTAAGTTCGTTTCTGCTGCTCATTGACCATACATCGGTTGTTCAGCAGCTTTGTTTTGAAGTTCAGGAGTATTCACCAGATGGTTCTGATTGTTTTCTAAGGATTTGGTGAAGTATCCTTTGCATTGTTAGCCTCTGCGCTGTATTTTCTTAGCTTAGATAAGCTTAGCTTAGCTTTTTTGTTTTTTTTGACCTATTATGTCAGACTCAAGTAAGTCTAGTAACCAGCATTGTAGCAAAGGCTGCAATACTAGGTTGACTTCTCCCAAATATGACGCTCATTCAGTGTGTTTTCATTGCCGAGGACAAGTTTGTTCTCCTGACTTGATGTGCAAAGAATGTAGAGACTGGGACGAGATTAAATGGAGAATTTTGACTGCCCATTTAGATATGTTAGAGAAGGCTAGGCATAGAAAGGTGGCTGCTAGAGCTGAGGCTAGAGCTTCAGTGTCCTCTACTCCTAGACCAGTCCTTTTGACACCTGTGACTACATGTTCACCTATTCCTACTTCTTTCGTACTCCCTATGACTCCATTACCTGGCTCCCTTCCCTCTGAACCTAGTGCCATTGCCAGCCTCAAAGCTCGGATAGACAAGAAATTTGGTTTGTTAGTGAACACGGTTGCTCAAATAGGAGCTTCAGTAAGAGTCCATTTAGATTAGGTGGGGGTGATCCCTGTGCTAGTGTCAATGCAAGTGTTAGTGTTAGTGTTGTGTCAGTGGAGGGGATGGCTACTCGTCCCATCGATGCTCCTAGACAGAGGTCTCTGCCACACTCCCCTTCACCTGGAAGGAGGCAAACCATAAGTCCAAGGGAGGTAGGTGGTGTTTGCCCACAAGTAGTTGCTCCTTCAACAGAACCTGTTGCTATTTCCCAGATGTCGGTAGCTAAGCGCTGGAATGGTGTACCAGTGGATCACACCTTATCCTCCAGTGGTTCTGATTCTGAGCCCAGAGGGCACAGTTGGTGTTTTCATGATTCCTCCAGGCCTTTGAAGAGACATGTATTGGAGGATCAGAACCCCTTGATTCCTCGTAAGCACCAAAAGGACCAAGAGCCTTCATGTAGCCATTAGGATGATAGAGAGCTCCTGTTGGATACCAAGCTCCCAGTGGCTCATAAGGGCCCATTGGCTCCCAAGTGCCAAATGGCTCACAGGCGTACAAAGGGATAAACTTCTCCCATGGAATCAGAGCTCCCAGTGGCACCTAAGCGTGCAATAGGATCAGAACTCTCAGTGGCTCCCAAGCTCCCCTTGGTTTCTAGCTCTCATGCAGTGTTGGACTACATGGCTGAAGATTCTTCTGATTCAGGCATCCCTATAATGAATGGCGGGTCAACCTATTTCGGTGCCTTCTGTTAAACAAGTTACGAAGACTGTGCATTCTTCTCCTGTCCGATTGCCCGAAGCCGTCCTTAGTACCGGCGACTCAAAGATGCTTCACTGCTTCTGATTCATCAGCGATTGGACAATATCATGGAGCTTCTGAAGACCCTTCATCTTCTCCACAGAAACCAGAGGAAATGCAACAGGACTTGGCACTTTACGCTATTTCTTCAGCAGAAGAGGAACCTGAGCAGGAGCATCCTTTATCATCTTAAGCATCCCTTTTAAATTATTTTCTGTTCTGCTTTCTGTCGTACTTTTCCACCACGGTGCCGCCTTCTCCTGGGTCTTCCTTCATGTTTTGGCAACCAGCAGGATCTTCTAAACTCCCGAAGATGGCTCTCTCGATTTCATCCAAGAAGGTTTTAACAGGCATTGACGCTTGGTTGGCCAAGAAGAAGGAATTAGACAAGACTGTATTTTGTTCCCCGCCTTCATGCCTGTCTAAGAGGAAGTATGTTTTTTATGTGACTGGAGAAGCACCATCTGTGGGGGTTTCTGCCTCCTCCCAAGAGGACTTCTTTAGCCTGATTGATTCAGCTCGTAGATCGACTTTCGACTTGGTGAAGATCATGTTTTTTACTTCAAAACTTGACAGCTTAGCAAAGGTCTTCAAAATCTTTAGTTTCCTCGACTGGATGGTGGGTGCCTTGACCAAGAAGATCGAGGATTGCGCTTTGCTGCAGGACAGTTTCACAGCAGACTGGCTTGGGGTTCTTTCTTCTGCCAATAAGGCTATTAGAGACGGGGCACAAGAATTAGCTGCCCTCTTGTCTACAGGCATGTTAAAGAAAAGGGAGTTGTGGAGCTCCTTCACCACCAAAGGAGTTACACCTTCTCAGAGATCTTCTCCTTGCTCCGTTGGATAAGAGTAGCCTTTTCCATCGAGCTACAGTGTAACGAGTGGCTACAGAGCTTCAGAAGAAAGCGACACACGATCTGCTAGCACAATAGGCCAAGCGACCGAAGGATTCGAGCTGTGCTCCTTCTGTGTCGTTTAATCCTAGACCGTTTTCTCCCCTTCAGCCATGGCCCTTTCGAGGTGGCAGAGGAAGAGCTCAATCTCGTCCATGCCAGAACCCTAGATCCGTTCATCCCTTTATGAAGAAGTCCTCCTCAAGACCTGCCTCTAGCAAGTGAGGATCCGGTCCTCCGTCTCCTAGTGGGCACCAGATTCCAACATTATTGGAAACAGTGGGAAGCCAGATCAGTGGAACCAAAGGTGCTTCAAGTACTCAAAGAAGGATATTGGATCCCCTTCAAGGAGAGACCTCCTTTGATGTCTTCTCCCATCGCCTTAAAGGCGTACTCAGCTTGGAGGGGTTTTCGGCCCTCTCAAACGAAGTTGCAGCTCTTTTACAGAAAAGAGTGATAGAGGTGGTGAAAGATTTATCATGCGAGGGGTTTTACGACCACCTATTTGGACAACACAACTGCTCTAGCATATAGTCGGAACCAGGGAGGCGCATACTCCTTTGGGCTCTCAACAGCAACGCTCAGACCCTCATTCACTTTGTTCAGGGCAAGTTGAACATATTAGCGGACGAGTTGAGCCATTGTAAACAGGTCCTACCCACGGAGTGGTCACTGAATCCACAAGTGTGCACCGACCTGTGGAAACGGTGGGGAAAGCCTTGGGTAGACTTGTTTGCATTGTCCAGGAACCACCGCCTTCCCCTGTGTTGTTCTCCAGCGCCGGACCCTCTAGTATGGACAACGGATGCAATGCTCCAAGACTGATCAGACCTGGAGGTTTACGCCTTTCCTCCATTCAGTTTAATGAGGGAAGTCATAAACAAGTTCAGGACTTCTCATCATCGATCCCATCACACATCGATGATTTTGGTGGCCCCCTTTCGGCCTCAAAAGGAATGGTTTTTGGACCTCCTAGAGCTTCTGTTGGACTTTCCGTGGCTCCTTCCACAGAGGAAAGATCTTCTCAGATAACCTCATTTCAACAGGTTTCATCAAGGTTTGTCCACTCTTGCTCTTACAGGCTTCAGACTGTCAGGAAACTTGTCAGAGTGAAAGGGTTTTCAAGAGATGTTGCAAATGCTATTGCGAGATGTAGATGTGAATCTTCTTCCAAGCTCTACAAAGCTAAGTGGGCAGTATTTCACAGATGATGCAAGGAATGTAATATCTCTTCTTCTACTACCTCTATAGCCCAACTAGCAGAATTTTTACTCTACCTGAGATCTTCCCGAGGTTTGTTGACATGTACGATCAAGGGCTACAGATCTATGCTGAATTTAGTGTTCAGGCATAGAGGTTAGGATCTTTCTTCAAACCCAGATATTTCGGACTTGATCAAGTCATTTGATACTACAAAACGGAACATTTAATCTCCGGTTTCTTGTAACCTGGATATAGTACTACTGCATTGGTTATGAGACCCTCCTTTTGAACCACTTCACACCTTCTTGTAGGGATTTATCCAGAAAGACACTTTTTTTTAATAGCTTTAGCCACAGTAAAAGGAGTCGGTGAATTGCAAGCTCTGGATAAAGAGGTTGGTTTCTCCCAAGAGAATGCAGTATGACTGTACATCTTAGGGTTCTTAGCAAAGAACGAGAACCCTTCTAATCCATGGCCTCGTTCTTTCTCCATTCAGAGTCTTACAGGTTTGGTGGGACCTTTGGACCAAGAGAGAGTGTTGTGCCCAGTGAGAGCATTAAGATTATACCTTGAGAGAACCAAGAATATCAGAGGGGATTTTCATAACCTCTGGTGCTCAGTTAAGAAGCCTTTGCACCCTCACTCCAAGAATGCTATCTCATTGTTTTTGAGAGACATCAGTTTGGAATCTCACTTGGGGATTCAAGAAGTTAATTTACCTTTATTAAAGGTACAGGCCCATGAAGTGTGGACAGTAGCCATATCATTGGCTTTTAAGCACAAGCTCTATCTTTCTACTATTATCCAATCGACTTATTGGAAATGTTGCTTGGTCTTTGCCAACCATTATTTACTTGATGTCAAAACACTGTTTGAGGACTGCAGTATGCTGGGTCCATTCTCCGCGGCTGGCGAGGCACTAGGGAATGAGGGGTAGGAGTTTAAGGTTGTTGAGTTATTTGGGAAGCCTGGGGTTACTTGGTACCTGGGGTACCCTCTGATCTTTGTTTTTAATGGATGGGTAGTGTTTTTTAAAGGGTGTTCAGGTAACATAGTTTTTTATGGTCATTTTTTGGTTGGTGTAGAGGTTGACCATCACTAATCCGGCAATCAGTAATCTGGCACAAATTTCGGCTAGAGTAATTTCCAATGTTTCCGCACCAATTTTCAAATTTCCTGGGTCACTGCGCTAACTCGCTCGCCGGCCGCTTCGATTTGGTGGCGCAGTGTGCTGCATCAACAAACTGGTAGCCTAGCCTACATTATACTGAACTGTATTCACATATTAACAGTATTATACAAACATCAACATAATGAATGTGCATCTTTTTCATGGATCTTTTAAAAAGTTATGCTTTACTACATTGTTTCCAATTACGTATATTCTCATATTGCTTTTGTATTATAAATTGCGATCAATGTTTTGTTTTGGGAATCGATATCCCGGTGTTTATTTCGCCACATTTAACTAAGTTCAAAGCGCTTTTCTTGCTTCTAGTTAGCGTAAATGAATATGGATACTTTATTTATTTGGGACACGAATATTTATCGTTATACGAAGTGTTTTTAAGTCGAAATATAACTTAAATACATTTCGTTGTGAAATTAATTTAGCTATTTTTTTTTCGTTAATATATGACGTTCGCAGGAATCGCGGCTGGCCGTTTTGGGGGCATGTATGTTTTGTGTAAAAAAAATAAAGATTCCGTTCGCTATTTTCTCTTGATTTCATCATAATACGAGCTTTACTTATTTATCTTTTATCGGCGTGAAAACAGTAGTAATTTGTATTCTTTCATGCCCAGTAGTTTTGATTAAAATACATTCTCTCGAGTTTTATGTACGGTCGAGTTTCATCCATGTTGCCGATGCACGATAATTTATGGTCATTAGCAGCTTGAACATTGTTTTCTCAGCTTCAGCTACAACTTACAGCTTTAAGTTACTATAGCAGTATATTTCCCTGCCGATCTTTTCTCCAATGTGAATAAGGGTATAGTGTAAAAAATATATCAGTCCTATTGTACAGTACTTAACGTCAATTGTAACATAACTACGGTAATTGTGTATTACCGTACGATGGTTGAAATACAAGCAGAACAGTTGTTATTTGATACGATTATTAGCAAAACAAGTTTCCCGTTCGGTTGTTTATGGCTGTACGCATTTACGCAAGAGTATAACGTTACTAACAATACTTTTATCATTCTCTTTTACTTTTTTAACTGGCAGATGGAATAAAGAGATGGAGGAAAAGAAGTTTTTCTATTGTAAGTTGGTCTCTCTCGTTGCCGATTGTAGCTGCTGCCTGCGCCTGCGCGAATTCTAAAAATATTTCCTAAATATTTTCGTACCGGTATTAATTGCTAACCCCATCGTAATCGTAAACTCGAAATATCGTAAGTGGAATTATCGTAACTTGAGCACTACCTGTATTTGATAATTGTCTTTTCTTTATTATCCAACTTGTACTGATTTATGGGATATTTTAATTCTAAGATGAGGTGCTTAGCTACTGGGTTTCGTGTATTCTAGCCTAATAAATGGCTAATCTGGAAAAATGGCTAATCCGGCACCCTCCAGGTCCCAATGATGCTGGATTAGTGATGGTCAACCTGTATTTTCATGCCAGGGAAAGGGCAATTGTTTTCTTTAGCTTTGTCAAGTCATAGGAGTACTTGCTGACCACAAAGCTCCCAGTGAGGTAGGGGTAACTCCTGACACTACCGGTCATGTCCCTACGAGTCGAGATGAACAACAATCAAGAGGCAGAATCTTCCTGCTCCTGCTCTCTCCCCAGGTGAGATTACAGCAAGCATTGCCACAATGCTAGCTTTTTATCCATGCTTCCCACCTCTTATCAAAGTGGGATTCAGCTATGTAATTACTTGGTAAGTAACATATATAAAAATGACATTTTTACGATAAAATAAGGTTTTATATATACTTACCAAGTAATTACGTGATTGGAGCCCGTCCCACCTCCCTGCACATGGACATAGAGCATAAAGGAACTGAGCTCTTCAGCTATGTTGTACCTATACGTCAACCGAAGTGGGCGGGGCACTTACCCTCACCAAAACAAAAGAGCGCTACCTCGAATTTCAATTCTAAAGTTACCATTAAAGTAGACACTAATAGCTATAAAATTTCTTTGGTAAGTATATATGAAATGTTATTTTATTATAAAAATGACATTTTTATTATAAAATAAAGTATTATATATACTTACCAAGTAACTACATAGCTATTAGTTTCACTTAACCATGGCAGTTGTAAATTTGAAATTCACGGTAACACGCTATTGTTTAGTGTAGGTAACTAGACCCCGCCCACTACCAGGGAAGACTAGGTATAACAGTGCTGAAGAGCCCAATTCGTTTGTGTCCTACGTCCATGAGAGGGGAGGTGGGAGGGTTTTGATCATGTAATTACTTGGTAAGTATATATAAAACTTTATTTTATCATAAAAGTGTCATTTTTATATAAGTAAATTACCAAGTAACTATATAGCTGAATCCCACATTGACAGGAGGTGGGAAGCATGGACATTTTCCATCCAAAAACACTCAGTAAAGGAGATGAATTTGAATTAGAGAGGTAGTTAGCACTGGTGTAATGCTTGCTGTAACCTTATCTGTTGAAAGAGCTGCAGCAGGAAGATACTGCCTCTGGTTGGCGCTCATCTCAACCTGTAGTGACGTGGCAGTAAAGCCAAGAGGCATCTCTACTTCAGTGGGAGAACCTTGCGGTCGAGAGTACTCTGAAGACTGACAAGGCCTTACAAAATAAATGCCCTTGCTCTGGGTGCAGTACAATAAATACAACCAGAAATTCACTACCACACAATATTAAAACCATCACCCAACCAATAAAAACCAAGGACTGGTGGGTACTCCTGATACACGGCATCACTAGGCATCCCAAGTCTCATGAGCTCTTACTTTAAAAATAGAGAGATCGTCTTCTTGAATCTTCGAGTGTGACCCAGAAATAACACACTTTAAAAAGAAGGCCAAGGCATTCTTAGATAGTGGTCATAAGGGGTTTTTTAGTGAACACCATAGATTCAGTGAGGGACCTCTAATCCCTTTAGTCCAATCCAAGTACTGTAGTACCTAAGAGCTCTAACTGGGCAAAGAGTTCTCTCCTGGCCTGCTGGCCTAAGGATATCTAACAAACTCTTGATCGTAAACAAACGAGGCCAAGGGCTGGACAGGGTTCCGTTCTTTGCCAGGGATCCAAGTGTGAATGAGCAGACCACATCTCCTTGTAAAAAACCCACTTGCTTACTGAAGGTGTGTAATTTGCTGATCCTCTTTGCCATAGCTAAAGCAAATAAAGAGAGTCTTTCTGGTTAAGTCTCTCAGCAATAAAGCATGAAGGGGTTCAAATGCATGGCCAGAGATCCACTTGAGGACAACATCTAGATTCCAGGCAACTGACGTAGACTTCTCTTGCTTGGAAGCATCTAGGGACTTAATTTGATTGCTTATGTCTTGATTAGCAGACAACTCGAGACCTCTATGTCTAAACAGAGTTTAGCATAGATCTATAACCTCTGATTGTAGAGGTAGCCAAGCCTTGAGAGGACCTCGGAATATTTAAAAAATCAGTGATCGTGCTACAGAGGCTTTAGAAGACAATATGCCATCTTTGGCACCAGTCACAAAAGATTGTCAACTTTGTCTGGTAGACATTAGCGGAAGATTGACATCTGCATTTGGAGATTGCTTCTGCAGCTTTTCTTGAAAAGCCCTTTGCTCTGACAAGCTCCCTGACAGTCAAAAGTCTGTCAGAGTGAGAGCGGATAAGCCTAGATGGAAGTGAGGCTTCTTTAGAAGGCTTCTCTTCTGAGGTAGAAGTCTTGGGAAGTCTATTAAGAGACTGGCAAGGTCCGGAAACCACTCCTTCTGAGGCCAAAACGGAGCTACAAGTGTCATGGACACGTTGGTGTGGGTCATGAACTTGTTCAGGACTTCCCCCACCATGCTGAACGGTGGGAAGGCATAGACATCCAAGTCTGACCAGTCCAGGAGCATGGCATCTGTCGTCCATGCCCAAGGGTCTGGGGCTGGAGAACAGTAGATGGGGAAGCGATGGTTCCTCAACATCACAAACAGGTCTACCGACAGTTTTCTCCATCATTTCCAGAGGTTGGTGCACACCTGTAGATTCAGTCCGTTGGAAGGACCTGTTTGCAGAGACTTAACTCGTCCGCCAGAACATTTAACTCTCCCTGGATGAAGTAAGTTGTTATTCTGACACTGTTGATCTCTCCCCAGAGAAGATCATCCTTGGCCACTTTGTAAAGGGAGAAGGAATGAGTCTCTCCCTGATTTTGATGTAGGCCAATGCTGTCATGTTGTCTGAGTGGACTGGGATTGTCTTGCCGTAAGTCTCCATCGCAAAATGTTGAAGGGCCAAGTGAGTTGCCTTCTATTCCCTTACATTTAAGTGTAATTTCTCCCCTTCTGACGACCACTTCCTGGATATTTCCATGTCATTCAAAAGCCCCCCCAACCTAGATCCGGTGTGTCTGAGTACAACGTTAGGTCGGGGTTCAGCGGGTGCAATGACTTCCTATTGAGAACCTCTCCTCTGCCAGCCACCACCAAAGATCATCCTTAATCTCAGGAGTGATGCAGAAAATGAGGGAGTCTGGGAGAGTTTTCCTCTGTCAACAGGCCTTTTGGGAAGAATTGTAGGACTCTTGTATGTAACCTTCCTAAAGGTACATACTTCTCGATGGGTGAGAGAGTGCCAAGCAGACTCATCCACTCGTTGGCTGTGCACGATGAGGGAGATATGAGCTTTCTTACTTTCTTCAGGCAGTCTTGAATCCTTTTTAGGGATGGAAAAGCCCAAAAAGTCAGAGCATCAACCCTCGTCCCCAAATAGAGAATTGACTGTGTCGGAGTAAATTGGGATTTCTGGACATTGATTAAAAGACCCAACTCTGGGGCCCATAGTAGAGTCTTTTGAAGGTCCTCTGTGCATCTTTTCTTCGATGGGAAGAGTAGTAGCCAGTTGTCCAGGTATAAACAGACGTTGTTCCCCATGAGATGGAGCCATCTTGCTACAGGGGCAGGAACACCGGTGAATACTTGCAGAGCTGTAGAGAGGCCAAAACAGAGAGCCCTGGATTGAAGGACCCTGCCCTGGAATCCGAGCCGCAGGTACTTCCTTGAGTCTGGATGTACTGGGACATAGAAGTACGCATCCTCCATGTCGATCGTTACTATCCAGTCTCCCTGATGAATGGCTGACAGAACTGAATGGTTCGTTTCCATTTAGAACTTGGTGGTCGACACAAAAAAGTTCAATGCACTGACATCTAGGACTGGTCTCCAACCTCCCGACGCCTTGGGGACAACAAACAGATGGTTGTAAAACTCCTCTGTTCTTATGTCTTCGACCAACCCCACAGGTCTTTTCTTGAGTTGCGACAATACTTCTTCAGGGCCTAAAACCTCTCCGAGCTTTCCGAATAGGCTGTTAAACTGATGGTCAAGGATGTCAAAGGAGGTTTTTCCCTGAACAGGATGGCATACCCCTCTTGTAGGACTTTTACTACCCAGGGTTCTGCATCCCTGGCTTCCCATTTGTCCCAAAACTGGATAAGCCTGGCTCCTACAGGAGCACGGAGGACCGGAACCTCACTTGTGAGAGGCCGGTTTGGAGGACGACTTCTTGGTTGGCCAGACTGATCACAGATTCAGGTGCGGGCGAGGCTGAAATTTGGTTCTTCTGCCTCAAAAGGGTGTCTGTTGCAACGGAGAGGCAGTTCTCGTGCTGAATGAGACCAAAGTGCCACCGGTTGGTTCCTTGGCATGCCTTGTTGACTGCAACAAAAGGTCCTGTGTCTACTTCTGTAAGTCGGATGCGATCTGTTCTATTGTAGCTCTTGGGAATAAGGCTGACTGGTGTAAAGGCGCAAACAGGAGAGCCAATCTTTGAGAGGGAGTAACACCTTTGGAGGTAAATGTACATCATAGTTCCATTTTCTTAAGAACCCTCATGGATAATAAGGTAGCCAGCTCCTGGGAGCCATCCCTAATGGCCTTATCTGTGGACGAGAGTACTTCCAGACAGTCTGCAGTGAAGTCCTCTTGAAGTGTACTACAGTCTTCTATTTTCTTGGCCAATGCCGCGGTTGTCCAGTCTAGGAAGCTGAACACTTCAAAGACTTTATAAAATGTTTTTCACAAAGCGGTCTAATTCCGAAGCCGTGAGCATAATCTTTGCAGAGTTAAGAGCCAATCTCCACATTGTGTCTACGAGGCTGGAGAAGACTTCTTGGGAGGAGGCAGAAACTCCCAGTGAAGGAAGATGAGTACCTCCTTGGTGACAGATGGGAGGGAGGTGCACTGAAAACTACTCTGCCCAGCTCCCTCTTTCCTGCTAACCAACTATTAATGCCCACTAATGCCTTCCTAGAGGATGAGGAGAGGATCATCTTCAGTAGTCTGGAGGCCTTTACTGGCTGTCTCATCATGAAGGCCGAACCAGGTGATGACGGGGCCCTTGGAGAGAAGAAAGTTGGATAGCAGAAAGAAGTATCTCAAGGGGGCCGAATACGCTGACGTAGGATGATCTTGATCAACGGCTTCTTCGTCATCTTCCTCATTTGATGTAATGGGAGAAGGAGCGAAGTCCACCTGATCCTGTGTAGCAGCAGGTTGCTTTTGTAAAAGCCCAAGGATATTATACAACTGCCGTTGGATTGGTTCCAATGAAGGATCCATGATGGAAGGTGTTGGCACCAAACGTTTGGCTTCTGGCACCAAGAGTACCGAAGGCGAGAAATCTGGCACATGGCTCTTGGAAACTGGGCGTATGGACACTGGGCACTGCTCGGCAGTTGGGCACTCGGACACTGAGTGTTCGTAACCCAATCGCTCGGACACTGGGCAATCTGACACCATACGCTCGGACATTGGCTGTTCGGGCACTGTGTGCTCGGAAGTTGGATATTCTGAAGTTGGGTGCTTGGACACTGGGCACTTTGACACGTTTGGAAACCAGGCGCTCAGATGCTGGATGCTCAGACAACTTGGATGAGGAATGCCATGTCATAGACTGGCTCACTGTCATCAGAGTGTCATGCACAAGCTGATTGGGACTGGAAGTTAGGCATTCGGACACTGGGCGTTTGGACACAGAACACTTTGACACTGCATGTTCGGACACTGGGTGCTCGGACAACTTGGATGAGGAATGCCACGTCAAAGACTGGCTCTCCGTCACCAAAGTGTTATGCAGAACCTGCTCAGGACTAACCCAAAAACTGCTGGAAGGAAGAGGACTGTGCTCTTGTACCCTGGGAATCTTACGTGGGAGCGGGGAAGTGCGCTCAGTGGAAGGAGCATGCCTTTTCAATGGCCTTGACACTTCTGAAAATCGTTTATGCCCCGTTCCCACTGGTGTCCGAATCACTGGATGAGGGAGCATGCACATCTGTATGAACGCCTTTCCAATGGCATTCCGCCAAGTCCTGGGTTCGATCAACAGGCTCGGTTGAATGGGAAATTACCCGTGGACAAACCCCAACGGCCTCCCCTGGACTTCTGGTTTGCTTCCTCCCAGGTTTGTGGGAGCCTAACATTGACCTTTGTCTAGGAGCATCGATGGGATGAGTAGTCACCTCCTCCACTTGCACTAACACTAATTACGCTTACCTGTTTATGCTGGCAATGGCATCAGGTTCGGAAATTGTGAGCCAGGTAACGGAGTTTGAGGAAAAGTTTGAGGGCTGGTGGTTGGGGAGAACACAGGTAGAGGTACAGAAGGCACAGGCTGAGAAGCAGTATCCAGTTTCAGAGTAGAAACCTGACTAGCTCAACCTTTAGCCTCAGCTCTAGCCACTGCCTTTCTCTGTCTGTCTCTTTGGAGTCTATCTAGGTGTGCTTCCAAAACTTTCCATTTACCCTTATCCCAGTCTTTGCATTGGTCACATTTAAGTTCAAACGAGCAAATTTGCCCTCTACAATGGCAACACAAAGTGTGCGAGTCATACTTAGCAGAAGTAAACGTAGTATTACAGCCTTTGGTACAATACCTAATACTAGACATGCTAGAATCTGACGTACTAAGTCACAATAAGTCCCAAGCCTGAATAATCAACTAGCTAAGCTAATAAATAGCACGCTGCCAACACTAATGAATACTTCACCAAAGGAGAAAGATACAACCATCCAGCAAAATCCAAATCAGAGCTGCTCAACCAACCACATACAGCTGTTGACCGGCAGAAACGAATTGGGCTCTTTAGCACCGTTGTACCTACTCTTCCCCGGTAGTGGGCGGGGTCTAGTTACCTGCACTAAAACAAAAGCGCGTTACCGTGAATTTCAAATTTACAACTGCCACGGTTAAGTGAAACTAATAGCTATGTAGTTACTTGATAAGTTACTTATATAAAAATGTCATATTTCTTTCTTCACACAAAAACATTCCCATTGAGGATGGTTTGTGCATTTTTTTTTTTTTTGTAATGTGTCTGCTTGACTGAAGAGAAATACTGCTTGACTGAAATACAGATTTCTCAGAAATGCATAACAAATTCATTTGCTACTTTGTGTTTGCCACGAAAGTAGAAGATAGTCCAGTTAAATGGGGCAGTGTGAGTGTTCCATTTTTAGTTTTCTGTAAAAGATAACCATTGAGATGGATTTGTCTGTCTGCACTTTTTCTGTCCATCCTCAGATCTTAAAAACTACTAAGATTAGAGGGCTGCAAATTGCTATGTTGATCATCCACCCTCCAGTCATCAGACATACCAAATTGCAGCCCTCTAGCCTCAGTAGTGTTATATTTTATTTTAGGCTAAAATTAGCCATAATCGTGCATCTGGCAACGATATAGGCCAGGCCACCATGTGGCCGTGGTTAAAGTTTCATAGGCCGTAGCTCATACAGCATTATACCAAGTCCACCAAAAGATAGATCTGTTTTCAGTGGCCTTGATTATGCGCTGTACAGAAAGCTCGATTGCACCGAAGAAACTTCAGCACATTTTTTACTTATTTTTAAGTTCTCATGAAAATGTCTTTCCCTTCCACAGATGAGGACTTGGTCGCTGGTAAGTGAAAACCGGACGGGTAATGGTGATCCCATCCTCAGGTTCACTCCTGGAAGCGAGGGAATGTTAAGTGGATAATTTTACTGAAAGTGTTTTAAGGAAGTCTTCTCATCTTGCTGTTGCTCTTTGAGAAGGAAGGAGGTATTTGATTTTTTTTGTTTTGGTTTTGTAACTTTATGTGGTCACTGTTTTTTTCTGTGTAAGGTCAGTTCTTTCTTTAAGAGTTGCAGCTTTTTCTCTTGGGTCACTGCTTTCTCTCTTGAGGATTACTACTTACTTTCTTTTGGGTCATCGCTTTCTCTCCTTAGGTTCATGCTTTCATTCTTGAAGGTCACTGCTTTCTCTCCATAAAGTCACTAGCTTTTCCCTTTGGGGTCACCACTTTCTCTCCTGAAGATTACTGCTTTCTTTCTTGGGTCATTGCTTTCTCTCCTTAAAGTCAATACCTTTTTATTTTGAGCCACCACTTTCTCTCCTTAGGTTCACTACTTGCTTTAGGATCAATGCTTTCTCTTTCTTGAAGTTCACTGCTTTCTCTCCTTAAAGTCACTACCTGTTTTTGGTCACCACTTTCTCTCCTTAGGTGTAGCGCATTCTTTCTTGAGGGTCGCTGCTTTCTCTCCTTAGGGTCAGTTTTCTTTCATGGGTCATTGCTTTCTCTCTATAGCCTCAAAATATTTTGAAGTAGATAGTCTGGCTCCGTGTAACCTATGGGATGACAGTGTGCTACTTAATCTCTCTTGTATATAAGTATACCATCTTTGAATCTTTATCAATCATTTGCATATGAGTCATCAGTCATCACAATAATTTATTTAAAGAACATACTGAACATACTTGACTTGCTATAAAAAAGTTTGTCTAAGTCTGAAAAATGTTCGGATGCTCAGTCTGTCACTATTTGACGAGTCGTTCGTAAACAGAATCTGTAACAGACTCATTTTTGCTCTTTTAACATTTATGACACAAGTAATAGCATAACCTGTTTCTTACATAGTCCTTATTATTGGCATCTACTTTCTACACCTTTTCCTGATTTCCCTTTCTCTCTGTAAGTCATATTAACCCTGGACAAATTCATATATCTCTTACAGTGCATGAGTGAAAGTTTGTCAGTAGAGGCAACTGTCAGGTTATGAAGTTGAGATATGCAAAGTAGTGAAGGCTTTGTGATGCCCTTATTGTGATTGTGTATTGGAGCATACTTGGTTGTGAGACAACTGCAAGTGTCCATGCAGTAGCTATGGCCTCTGGGAGATTATTATTACAGGTATGTATTATTATTATTATTATTCAATCTATTCACATGGAACAAGCCCACAGGGGCCATGGACTTAAAATTCAGGCTTCCAAAGAACATGGTTTTTCATTAGGAAGAATTAAGAGGAAGTAAAGTGAAATATAAAATGAAGAGATCACACTTACCAAAAATGAATAAATAGACAATAAGTATTAAAATGCCAGGAGAATAGTATTAGGGTAGTAGTGCATTGCTTCTTTGCTTGAACTTCTGAAGTTCCAATTGCACATCCTCAGGGAGGCTGTTCTGCAGTCCACTGGTGTGAGGAACAAAGGGCCTCTGGAACTGATAAGTTCGACAGAGAGGCACATTTGCTGCATATTGGCGCTGCTCTACAGCAAATCTAGGTAAAGGGGATCAGGGATCAATTGTGAATGTGAAAGATCTCTGCTGAAATACAACTTTTGAAAAAGTGACAAACAAGAGACCATCCATCAATGGTACAAGTCATAACTGCTGCTATTAGGAAACAGAAACCTACCACCATGAACAAGTCTATCTAAAAGAGATACATCTCTGGTAGAAGCAGACATCCACACCAGAGACTAGTTGTATTACAGTAAAGGAAGTACAAATGAGCTAAAGCAGGTTGCATTGATTTTATCACTGTTATAGGCATCTTGTGCCATGGGGTCTGCCTCTGCCTTTGGGATCACTTTACTTATTTTATGCTCCAGTTGAGGTTGAAAATCTATAGGTCTGTTCCAAGGTCTCCCCCGTATTGGGGTAGTGTCATCAGTGCACTTCATGCAGTGCACTTTAGGCATTACTTAAGTTCTTTGCATTGTCCCTTCAGCCCCTAGCTGCAATCCCTTTCAATCCTAGTACCTCCATTCATATATTCTCTCTTCCATCTTACTTTCCATGCTCTCATAACAATTGATTCATAGTGCAACTGTGAGGTTTTATTCCTGCCACACCTCTAAAATCTTTTACAGTCAATTTCCGTTTCAGCGCTGAATGACATCATAGATCCCAATGCTTGACCTTTGGCCAAAATTCTTTGTTCTATTCTATTGTATTCTAAGGTCTCATTAAAGGAACGATTATCATTGTCCCTGATAATTTCCATAAGAGGAACCTCTTTAGGATCCTTGCCAAATTGGGCTCAATTCACCTGGGGTTTCTGTGTTCCTGCATTTGAGAGGTAGACTTTGTTGAGGTCTGCTTTTGATGATGATGAAGGCAGTAAGATGTATACCAAAGTCTGTGCTCTGTCTGACAGCAAGCAGCTGGTCAAAGTTGTACTTCTATGAACAGAGGCCTTGAGGCCAGGAAAAGTTAGTATGATGCCTCTGTCTGTAACTCTCCTGGTCTTGATGTTTGGCATTACCTGCTGGAAAGATGACTGCTCTCTAGGTTGTGGACATAGTTGGCATATGGTTTGATGTGCTTGGAAGTACAGGTATCGTCCTTCAAAGGAGAAGAATGAGGTAAGGGAGATCACAATTCCAGCTCATCAATGTGGATTTTTGTTTGTATTGTAAGTTGAGTTGGTGATTCCACCATTGCCAAATGACTGCATCTTGGAACTGGATGAGGAACATCTTGCATGGGTCAAGAAGGATAAAAAGTTGGAGGTCGAGTTTCAAATATCAGGTGTGAAAGACTGTCTTGCATCTATTCGTGAAGTATGGAAAACTGGTACTAAAGAAGTTGAATCCTATATTCATTCCCAGAGATTGTGGCCTATGCCAAGGGAGCAGAAATTGAGAATGCTGGTAGGGCACAGGAAGGAGAAGCCATGGCACTGAAAGCCTCTGGGTTAGAGCCAGGTAGTGTTGCTGGAGTATCATCATTTTTAGAGAGTTCTTTAACTGTGCCATTTTATCTGTCATTGAGTAGCTCAAGGCTGAAGTAGAAGAAAAGCAAATTTCTTTTCAGTACTATCAGAACTTCTTTTGCAATGTCTTCTAAGTTGTGCTGTTCTCAGCAAGTAGGATATGTTAGCTTAGGGAGCAAACCTGACCATGGCAACTACTGAAGGTTCCTGTCAAGGCAACATATGTTCACAATAAGACTTACCAGGTAAGCTGTTATACCTATGCTGTAGTGTCATATGTTGAGCAAAGCAGAGATAAAAAGCTAAATGACAAGCATAAGGCAAATACAGCCCTGCTTACAACCTATTAGCATACAGCCAAGCACATGTACATGAGAAACACAAAATAGAGTACAAAGATCACAACTATGAAATAAAAGCAGACAATTGTAAATTTAGACAGTATTGTTACAAGAAATTCAAAATGTAGACTACCCCATATCACTTAAGGAATGCTATAAAATGAACATTTTGATACTCAATGCAAACTAAGTATTAGCTTCTACAAAGTAAAAACATACAAATTATTAAAATAGCAAACAAGAACTGACCATTAACATTAAATGAAAAACAACTAAACAGAGGTGTAAGGAAATATAACATACGGTACTCCCAAAAACTCTTCACAAGAAAAATTATATTTGTACAGAATTTAGGATCCTAAACTTAGAAAATTCATTAGCTCTCTTGCCTCTCATAATTACTAGCACCGACTTGAACCAAAATGAATACCAAAATAACCCCAAATATTGGAAAAAATAGAAAAACTAGCAAAATAGTGGTAACTGAAAAAGTTCTCTTAATTGATTGCCATTAAGTCAGGCAGTGAAAAACTTTTAGCAAGCAAAGATGGTCACCACCTAAGAGGTGAAAATCTCACCAGAGTTTTCCCCATAAGGGAGTAGTGCCATCAGTGCACCTCGTGCAGTGCACTGTAGGCATTACTTAAGATTCTTTGCAATGTGCCTTCAGCCCCTAGCTGCAACCCCTTTCTTTCCTTTTACTGTTCATATTCTCCTTCTTCCATCTTACTTTTCACCCTCCTCCTGTTACACTTTTAGAACCTTTTTACTGTAAATTTCAGTTTCAGTGTTGAATGACCTCGCAAGTTCCATCACTTGGCTTTGGCCTAACTTCTATATTCTATTCTATATTGTAGGTAAGACTAGCACTAGAAATAGTACTTGAAGTGATTCTCTTCACTGATTGCCATCAAGTGAGGCAGTGAAACCCTCTAGCCAGCAAAGATGGTCTTCACCCAAAAGGTGAAGCTTTCACCAGAGTTTCCTTCTGCTAAAAAGCAAAAATAAGGAGATAAAATAGTGGATTAATGCTTGACTGACTTTGTAAGCAAATGCAGGCAATCTCCTAGCAAGGAATCAGGAAGTTTGAATTTTGTGAGCTGTTGACAGTTCAAAAGACACATGAAACTAGTGACTGTTAACTGCTGAGGATTGGAACCCCTGTGCACATGCTCATAGTTACCTGCTGACTAATGTTTGTCTTTGGCCTGTTAAGGGAGAGATGGATTTGTGTAGATATTTTGGGAACATGAAACTGGGCTAAATTATAAGCACTAAAAGGTTTGTGATGAAACAAGAATAAATTACAATATACTGTAATGTGCTTTCTAGTGCAAGACTTCAGAAGGCGGCTTAGGTAGTGCCCCTGAGTATTCAATATTGGAATATTCTTTTGATTAGTTTTAAAGCCATTTCTAAAATCTTTGGTTTTCTTTTCAGATTATTGTCCTGTCTTCAGAAATCCACCTCAGCATCCAAGGATCTTGACAGCATTATTGACTGGCTGCTCAAGGAATAAGAACACATTAAAGTAACCAATTTTGGGCAAATTAACCTCCTGTATTTACACAGCTGTCTGTCATTTGAGAAGAATTGGAAGAAAGAATATGTTGTGTCATGATGACCCAGTTTTTCTCAATTTAAATTCAGCATTCAGTATGTTGATACATAGGAGATCTGTTTGGTACAAATGTATACATACATCATCTGTATGGAGGTCTGAATGTTTGCTAACGTATTGGTAATCTTTGAAAGGTACAGTATTTATATTTATGCATATACGAGTGATGACAATTGATACAAGGATTTGGAATGTACCCATGCACATCAAGATTTTCATTCTGTTGTGTAATGACTGCATGGATGTGATTTCTATCTTTGGATTGTAATACAGTATATTGATTTACTGGTTCACTTTATTAATTGTTCATGCAGTTTTTCTTTTCCCAACTTTTCTGTCATTATACTTAAGTGCTCTTATGTGCTGAGGGCATTTGCTTGGTAATGTCCACAGTCTAAGCTGTAGACTTCATTTGGTAATGTCATTCCCAGCTACAGTAGCCCCTCAGCTTATCTGGTAATTCAGGGGTCTAGCTTTTTGGAGAACAGCCAAATTTAGTAAATGACAAAAACCCTATGGTTAGCCTTCAAATGAGCTTGCTAAATATTGCAGGGCCAACTCAGATGCCCTGGATACAGTAAAATAACCTAAGCTGGATTTTACATTTATTTTTAGGTGATTTACCCGCACAGTGCCTCATATTTTGAAAGTGAGCCTAGCAAGAAACCTCCATAATTGTAGATGAGAGTTCCTACATACACACACACTGTATATGCTTACTTGATGCGTAACTTGTGTACATTCAGTAACAATGAGCAGCATATAAGAATACCCTACAGCCTCTATTTTTAATGTTCTTTATTTTTTGTTCACTTATGTGAAAAGTATTTCAGGGGAAAGATGACAGTAGGTGTAGCTCAGTGTATCACAGCAAAACTTACATACACTTAAATTGTTGATAAAAATGGTCCATTAATACTTAACACATTAGAAACAGTGCTACATGAGTTGGTTTAATGTGAATAAGTTCTAAGACACTCAGATATTTGATAATATGTAAAGAATTACTCAAATGAGTCTCCCAGCCATCAGTGGAACACTTTGTTTCAATACAAGTGCAGTACTTTTAATGATTAGATATAACATCTGAGAGTGTGGTGATGCCATCTTAATGTGTACAATATTACTAAGAAGCAAAGACATTGCATGCATATATGTGTTGATCATCTGATCTTGTCTAAGTTCACTTCCCCCCCCCTCTCTCGTAAGTATTTCTAGAACAGTTGTGCATAGTAGACAACATTACTGAGATTTTACATGAACCCCATATTAAAATGCAAAAATCTTTATATGTATATGTGTACACATGCATCAGCTTGTGATTTCATAGTTACACATTACAATGGAATAACTGTAATTTAGGAAAAAATCAGTGCTATGCACAACATTAGTTAATAAGTACTAAATAAATTCAGCAATTCAGTACTAACAGGAGCATTAGGAAATTAAAGTATTGAATAAAAGGATCCCATAGTCATCCCCACAGGATTAAAAAAACACATTGTAGTACAATATTCATGCATTATATACTTTTCTTTGTAGTGATACATTTCATCTAAATATCAGAATGAAAAATCAATAAGCATTTGCATAGTGAATCCTCTAGAACCACCAACAGACAGCTTGAAGCCTTTCCGTCAGTCACTAGTTTTCAGTAGATGGTTTAATACAGGACTTTAGCATGAATCCCAGTAAATCAAAGAGAGAGTGGCATTCCATACAGTTGCTCATGTAAACTACGCTGGGAATGTCATGGGTAAAATTAACTGAGAAAATTATGCACATTTACTGATTTACATTTCAGTAAATTACTGATTTACTCTGAATGTGATGCATCAGTGTCTCTTTGGAATCTATAAGGATTATATGCAAGAAATCATTACTCTGTTGGTACACTAAAGTACATATATATTCATGATCTGTGATGAAATATTTAACTTACATGGCCTCTAATTGCATAAAAAAAAAAATCACCAAAACTGCAGGAATTTGCATTATTTACAATACAAACAATTCACAGAAATTTAATGAGTAGGAGAAATTGCTTTATTTAGATTACAAACAATTCACACAATTTTGATGAGTAGGAAAAATTGCTTAGTTACATCACAAACAACTGACAAAATTTATGATGTGGGAGAAATTGCTTTATTTCCACTACAAACAATTCACAAGACTTGATTGAGTAGGGGAAATACCGTGGAGGCAATTTGGGGGGTGGGAGCGGCAGGGGTTATTCATGCAAGTAACAAAGGAACCCATGATTGCTTGTTTAGAATATCTCGAGGTTATTTCAGGATTATATGTCTTGCATCATTACCAGATTTGTAAGTTTCACTTAAAAACCATGTGGTGGAATCTAATAAGATGAGGTGCTACTGTAGTAGTTACTTTAAAATTTATCCTTCTTTCCTTCTGTTTAGTAATGCTGTAAAAATTGCCTGCCTATATTTGGATCTGGGTAACAAATCTATATAATTTTCATTTAAGTTATAGAAGCTTTTTCCATTTCACAAGTGACTGGTGAGGTGCTTTAACTGTAAAAGAACTGGTTATTATATGGAAATGTGTTTGTTGTTGATGAAAAGATATTCAAAATGTATTTTCATGGAAACAGGGTTCTTGACATGTTGTACAACTGTATGATATGGTGTCTGTAGAAGATTTGATTAGAAGAATCAATGTAATATATTTTACAGTTTGGTAAATTCTATCATTTTGAAAATTTTTTATTGGGTGCATTCTGTGGTAAATTTTCTGAATAAGTGAAATCTTGTTAAGGAAAACAGAAGCCAAGGAGCTTAGAACTTGTTTGGATTTTATGGAAGTTTCAATTTTGTGTAAGTGTCATGGGTAGATGCAGTAATGTTGAAGAAATATATTGAAAAAGAAATATCTCTTTTCCAAGATGTGCCTGCTTCTTGAATTTGCTCGAAGATGTCATCACCAGTCAGTTACTGTTGTCAACACCTCTTGGACAATTAGCGACTTGATGAAAACCCTTTCTTGTGGAAACGACACCACGTGGTATCTCATGCCATGCCATTGTAACATGGTGCAATATTCAATCCACATTGCATCAAAAAATTTGTTCTGGTAGCCTCAGTGCCGTGACTGGAAAGGGGCGGTTTTTAGGGAACCAATCATTATGCAGAAAATCAAAAAAATCCTTATATGGGAATGACAATTGTCTGTTGTCATTAGCTCTGCCCATACAGTGGTATATAAGCTTCCAGAAGAGACTTGGAGAAGAACTGTCCCCAAGTAAAAGAGTATAAAATCTGCTCTAACTGCAGCAGCAAAGAGCACATACACTGAATGCAAAAGTGCCTTACTGAAATGCGAGACTTGCAAAGAATTCCACCTGACCCTTGCCATGAGATGCTCTGAAAGGAAGAATGTTTACATGAAATTGGTGAAAGAAGAGAGGCAAAGGAGGAAGACAAACATGGAGTCTCCAACTTGTGCAGCCACAGCAGCACTCACAAATAGCACCCCCAATGGCCAAGGACCGCCAGTGCCTTCAAATCAAACCAGCCAGTGGAGTATGCCCCCCAGCAAACAGAACATCATAATAAACACTGCACTTTCATCATGGCCAACATGAATGAGGCAGCAGTTCCCAGCACATTCCAGAAAACACTAGAGAAAATTTACGAAGCAAATGGACTACAAATAGTTAAAATTCTCAAGGAGGTCATATTTGCAAAGGAAGTTAGAGCAGGATCAGTTAACCCAAGAGACTCGGAACCATGAGAATCAAGAATGTGACAAAGCAAATAACCAAGGCCCAGACTGAGGAAGAAGCCATAATAACCTTGCTTGAGACTGAACAGTGGGAAGCACTGATGCAAGAAGAAGCCCCTGAAAACAGAAAAAAGGCAGAGGGAAACCCAATCAGTAACTCCAGAGAGAAGACCAACAAAAATCCAGGCAGCCAGGGAAGAGGACTCTGAGCCAGAGCAAACAGTGGAAGCATATAGAAATAATGGAAATAAGACCAAAAAGAACACACAGAAACTGATAATGAATCTGTACCCAGATATAGAAATGGAAATACAAAACAGATCTCCAACACAAAGATCATTGGTATGATCTCCGGATCTGGAGAAATAAAATATACATACACAAATGACATATCAGAAGAAGAAACAGAAAATGCTCTGTAAAGTGGTGCGAGGTCAAAGAAGACAGAACTGGGTATTGATTGATTTATTACCTGGGCATAAGGTATACATAGCAGCGTGCAGACGGAAATGTGGTGCCCCATCCCAGATATCCGTGACCCGCACGCTGAGTGAGAGAGCAATTTGTGTTTAACAGTCAATCAAATAACAATAACAAAGAGACAATGTACATACAGTGATAAAATATATATTAGTGAAAAGACCAGGAAATTCTACATAGAAATATATACACAAGATTCTTTCTGCATTGATAGATTTGATACATGATCATAATTACTGGGTAAAGAAGACGTCTTTACAAGTATACTCCCCCCAGGACAATTACTATAAAAAAACGATTGAAAGATCTGTTGAATGTTAATCACGGTATCTTCTTAGGAGCAGGAGCTGAACCCGAGTTCTTGACATCTGCGGTTGTGGGGCGGTTTCGACTGCCGAGTCATCCGGCGGTTTTGCCGGGCTGATGACATCCTTAGTGCGGCCCTTGGGATGTCCTCGGCCTTGTTTTGGGATGCCAATCTCTTCATCCGAGGTCTTGTTTTGTGGAGGAATTCTGGGACGTCTGCTGGTTTCCTCCCAGGTTCCTCTGTCCATTAAGAAGGCTGGCTTTAACCTGTCGACAGATATGGTCCAGTCTTCCTGCCCATGGATGTTGACGAGGTAGGCCTTGGATGTTCTACTGAAGACTCAGTATGGTCTGGTCAAGGGTGGGCAGTGGATCTCATTCCTTGTGAAGACGTGTACAGGTTTTCAGGTCTTATCGGCTGAAGTTATGGGTCCTATCCACGAAAGTCTTCCAGCAGGGTGCGAACTTCTTTGCAATTTCTCTTAAGTCTTGGAAGGGGTGTATCCAGGTTGTCCGGCTCCGTGGGGAAGAATTCTCCAGGTACGGCCAATGCTTTGCTGTAGACTTTTTCATCGGGAGATTCCTCGCCGTTTGCCCTTGGTGCGGTGTGGAGACCCAGCAGGACCCAGGGCAGCTGCGCCTTCCAATTCTCGTCAGTACAACGTGCCATCAGAGCTGCTTTCAATGAACGGTGGGTCCTTTCCACCATACCGTTGGCTGCAGAGTTGTATGCTGTCATACTGTGGAGTGTTGTCCCCATTAGGCATGCCAGGGAGACCCACAGTTCCAACAAAAACGCCGGGCCCGTCTGTAGTTATATCGTCCGGCACACCGAAACGGCTTATGCAGCTTGATAGTAGGGCTTCCGTTCAAGCACTTGTTGATGCTTCTACCATTGGGGTTGCTTCTGGTCATCTTGTGGAACGGTATGTGACTGTCAGGAGGTATCTGGCATCCCCTGATTGCTGCAGAAGTCCTACGACGTCTACATGGATGTGCCCGAAACATCGCTGTGGTTGAGGGAAGTCTCCGATGGCTGATTCCTTGTGCCTTGTGATCTTACTTGTTTGGCACGGTATGCAGTTCTTCGCCCATTCTCGTACGTCCTTCCTTATCCTGTGCCACACAAATTTCTCTGTCATCAGGCTCGTTGCTTTGTTTGTCCTGATGGATGGGACAGCCCGTGGATGATGTCGAATGCCTGCTTTCTTCGTGACGTGGGTATCAGCGTTAGTGGGTGGCCTGTGCTGGTGTTGCAGAGCAGTGTCTATCCAGATTCACCTATTGGCACATCTTCCCACTTCAGTGCAGTAAGCTGCCGTTTCCTGGTCTGCAGCCTGTTTCATCACCAGGTCTTCATAGTCTATGCCCAGGTGGACTGAATTTATTTCAATCCTTGATAGGGTGTCGGGTAATGGGTTCGTCTTGCCGGGGACATAACTGATGGTGCATCCAAATTTGGAGATAGCAGCCAGGTGCCGTTGCTGTCTTGCCGACCGTCTCCCACCTTTGTGAACACATGTACCAACAGCTTTTGATGTGGACATTACGACCTTGAAAATCTTTCTCTTGTGCTCATGGAGACTTCCATTGAAGAATGACCTGTAATGAGGGAGAATGATTGTCAGAACTGTTATAAACCTATTTCCTTTCAATTGTGTAAAATAAAGTTTTATGATTGTAAATTTACAGAGAAAACCATACAAATAAAATTATTAGCTGCAGCAGTGTAATTCATTTTGCAATCCTTCTTCGTCTTCTTCGTTTAATGTGCTTTTTCCCATTTTTTGTATGGGGTAAGCACGATGCCTTCTTTTGAAGGACTTTGATTTGGCGTTGGGGTAGACCGTAGCCTCAATCGGCTGCCCTGCCTGACATCGCTTAGACCCCGGCAGTGCACTGTACAAGTAATTCTACAAACACAGGAAATGAACTTACCTTCTTTTTTTCTTATTGTATGCTGTATTTCAATGTAGCTGATCACAAGGTGAGAGTGATGAATCATCCTCTCCATGACAGGTTTGCACCTCTGCCACATACGACAAGTAACCAACATCTTTCTTTCCTTCTGTCTTCAAGTCTTCAGCTGAAAACCCATATGGACAGAGTCAACAGACTATAAACCCAAGACGGCTCCAAATGAAAATCAACCTGCACAAGGAGAAGTTAAAGAATAAGGTAATAAATAATTATATATAAGAGAACATAAGTCAAAACAATACAGTACACCTGAATGATTGAGGGTCTTTTGGTATAACCTCCACAGACACATGACAAAAGGTAGACTAATGGCTTGGTACTCCTGCTGATCTATGTGCCAGGCATCACTGGACTGGGGCTAAGTGGTAAACCAAGTACTTCTTCATATGCACACTGCACATGGCAGAGCTCAGTTATTCCTTATCTAAAGACAATCTCTTTCAGTTCTAATAAAGATTAGTGTGATAGGCGGGGCAGAGTTTAAGGTTTCCACTAATGATTCCTGAAGACTACTACATCTCGGTAACCAGAACTCAAGTGGGTATGGTAATGAATCTTGTTAGGGGCTGTTTTTTTCTGAGAAGACAAATACTCTACTATGTCTTGCAAGAAATCATACTACTAAATTGCTAAACCTTATACCCCTGACCAAACTATTAAACATATAACATGAGAACCAAGACACCTTCAGGTTCCTGGGAAGGAATAATTTACCCCAACCCCAATACTAAACAATAGGAGGAAGATGAAAATGGTCTACCAGTTCCATGGCCCTGTCCAGGGTTGCTCAGACCAATATGTGACTGTACAACTAAATGATGTACTGTATGTCATATTCAAGGTAAGACTGGAAGGCACTATGAAGACAACACCATCCCAAACAGGCAGGACCTGACTGCTATCATAAAAGAAAATGTGAGCAAGAAATCTGTACTAACCCACTGATCTGGACAATGGCCCCCAGGGGAATGCTGCCTTAGAAATATCCCAAGCACCCACCTGCCTGCTGTCAGATGTTGTCAGGTTTATGGAAAATAACCTTTGACTATTGCAAGCAACTACACATACATGAGGTACTAGACTAAAAGCAACAAACAAAAACAATGGTCATTGTATTTATCAACTCCAACACCACTGAATAAATGCAGTTAGCATATCCTCAAAATCTATTACTGAAACCACTCTGATTGTAACCATGCCATACTGAAATAAAGTGAAAAGGTGAAATTGTAAATGTACATTTCCATTAGCAAAATGGAAACTTTCATAAATCCATCCACACCATTCAGAGACAGCTATGAAGGTCAAACAATTGCTAAGCAACCTTCTTTCACAGAAAAAGGAATTGGTGGAGGAACAGGGAAGCTCGCTCTCTTTAAACAGAATTCTATTGATGCAGCTATTATTCATTTAAGCATGGAAAAACCAAGCAATGCCTTCAATTCACTAGCAAGCTTCCACTGAACAGAATGCCCATATCAAGAGATAACAACAGCTAACAATAGTAAATAACACAAGTGAATATACCTTAACAGATACAAACATTAGCAGCAGTTGGTAAGAAAAGGAAAGATAATGATGAATGATGCTTTACCTAAGAAATGCCAATTTCAAAAACTCTTATAAATGCAGATGCCTAATCAGGTACAGGATTCAGGCATAGCCTATGCTGCTAAGGGATCTTAGCAATTCTGGTCAAGTCTTCAGCACAAAATTTCAAACTTGCAAGCCTTTGATAGTGCAGAGTAGAATCCTTACCCAACATGGCCATAATATGCATGACATTCATAACTGTAGTATAAGGTTAGGCTACTGCTAGTTAGACAGTGTTAGCAATGACCTGTAAGGGATAAAAATCCATTACTCAATTTGGACAGTCAATGGACATGCCATTTACACATCTCAATATTGCCAATTAAGTAAAATTCAAAATATTGTATATTTCAGCAAGATCTCTTCATAGAATTATTTCCAAAACATGTCATTCAGCAATGGCTAAAGTGAAGACAAACATTAATATTATTAATAGTTTCACCAGAATATGAAGTAAACATTCTTAACTTATGCAACTGATGCAGTCATATGAAATATATCATAATTAATGTTGTCCTGTATGTACTCTACATGTGAGGCCTGAGTGTATTACAGAATTTTTGTTGAATTAGTTAAATGAGACGCTTACAATTTCTAGATTGACAAGGCTCACCTGAAGGATTTGTTGTTGACAGACTGGTAACATTGGAGCAATGTAAAGCTAAAGAAACTGAACTGCTTAGTGGAAAGCCTCCATAGGAAGAAGAAACACAAAGAGCAGAAAATGCAGCTCAGAGCCAAAGGTTTGCTAAGAACCACTGAGAGTCTACAATGAACACCTTAAGATAAACTACAGAGTACCATCCTGTATACTGGTTCCACTTAAGGTAATTACTCAGAAATCCCTGAGATACTTGGAAAGCATTTCAGAACTAAATTTCAGCCATAAACACTACATTATTCACACAGCTAGCTTTCAACTACTAGGAATGATGCAGCTGTCAAATGGCTACTGCTAATTGTCAAGAATTAAGGTGGAGGCCAAGACATTTGATTCTACATATGGGTTTACTGTATAGGGGACAATTTGTTAGGACAACTTATATGAACAGGGTTTATAGGCGACAATTTGTTAGGACAACTTATTATATGAACATCATCTATGCAGCAGTCAGGTGGTGTTACGTGATCTTGAGCCAATATCAATTTCTACAGTGAAAACATCAATCTTCTACAGTGAAAACACAGCAATCTTCTACAGTGAAAACGTCATAATCATAACCTACAGTGAAAACATTGTAATCTAGTGTTATTACTGAATCTACTTTGAGTGGGATTTAATTGAGAGAAAATTCAGGTCTTCTTGAGCTTCTTGCATATCATTAAAATTATCCTCTGCATCTCTCTTACTGGTGATCTCTCAAAAACATTCCACCCTGCAGTGTCTTCCCTCTCGTTCTGATGTCATTACTGACTCATCATCCCTCCTTTTGCCTTGGACTGTCCAATACTATCTTTTCACCCATGGGTATTTCAATATTCTTAAGGCTACCCTAACCCCTGTGTCACTCCCTGAATACAGATCATGACTTTGCCTACAGAATCAGCCTACATTTCGACATCTCTCCAATCCCTTCTTGTAATTTGTTTCAATTTCATTTTCTCAACTTGAGTATTTAATGCATTCTACTTTGTATTCTCCATCTCCTCCCTGAAATTTTTCTATGAGACTTTTTGCTTTTGTCTGTTCTTTATTGTATTCATGGTTTCATTTGATACTCAATGTTTCTGCTGTTACCCCATCTCCCTGTATTTTTTCCCCCAGAACACTGCTATACATTCCTCAAGTTAAACCAGTCCTCACTGATTGTTTGCTCCTCCTCAGATATGGTTTCTACAACTGCTAATCTGTTTCATCATTACACTCCAAAATTCTTTTGATGCTCATCAAGAAACTTGAGGGTCTAATATTCTGTCAAGTTTTTGTTCGGGGTTTTTAATTTCAGCTTTAGTGTGGCAGAGAAAAATTGGTTATCATTTTTTATATCTGCTACTCTGTTGCTCCTAACATTCCTCAGCATAACTAGATATCTGGGGTATGTAAATATATTTGGGGAATGGCATCCCTGCTCCTTAAAGAATGGAACTGAATATGAATTTTTTATTTTAAAGTTAATTTTTGAATACTTGCCTGCAGAACTAATATTTGGATGTACCTCTCATGCCCGTGACAAACTTACAAACATTGAATCCTAAAAATTCAATACAAATATAAAAATACTGCATGTATATGCATACACATATAATAAATCCACATATCTATACCTATAAATACATATATATGAAGAACTTAAGATCCAAAACAGTAGGCAACAAGCCAGTTGGTCTCTATGAAATTAGACCGCTGTCGCTTGTTCCCGGCTGTTAAGATAAAAACAACCCAATCCCTCCCCAGAGCTGGGGGAGGGACAAAGCTCCCTCCCACACCAAGCCATTCCTTCTTTAAACAAGTGCATCAACTGGCCTAAAAGTGGGGAGGAGGGAGGATGCCCATTAGTTCTGCATGTGAGTATTCAAAAATTTATTTTAAAATTGAAAATTCATTTGTTTCATACTAACCTGCAGAAGTAATATTTGCATGATTCCCAACATTGAAAATTGGATGGCAGGATGCAATTAATGGCACTCAAAACAGGCTTGTTGAGTAATTATAACCTTAAGATTCAGATGTATCTTGAAAGTGACTTACCAAAGCTGACAATGCAGGCCTGTGATGTCACAGAAAAAGAAAATGTGGCTGATTGTCAGTTAGTCATTATGTCAGTCCATCTGCCTAAGGTTGCCTATTAAGCTCCACACCAGGTCAGACAACCACTCTCATGCCCCTCCTCACAGACTCCAAAAGCTCAATCTCCCAGTCTTAGAGTTAAGGCAAGTGGCAATGGCTGATATGTCATGTGAATTGGCAAGTATCAGACTTCCAAACACATACATAAAACCTTTTTCTCCCTATGTCAGGTATTGGCAAGTATCAGACCTCCATTCACTGACAACCCATTCATGCAGCCTCTTATGCGTTGTACATCAGCATACAAGTGGGATGATAAGAGAGACCCATTCACACAGCTTTCATGTCTCTACTCTCATAAGTGAGCCAAACTCACCTGACCATACATACCTCTATTATTCTAGGTACAAGGAACAGGGAGAGAGTGAATGGTTTGATTAAGATATCACACCACCAGCAGCATCAATGGGGCTGTGATCTTACATAATCATATACATACTGTACAACTCTTAAGTAATGACTAGCAAAAACACTATTCGATCTCCATGTAGAAGCATTTACAACTGATATTATTGAGACATTAGACCAAAATAACATTAAAGTAGAACAGTCCCTAATACTATGTGGACCTTTGTCCCTAGAGGCAGAAGGCTTATTCTGCTTACTTGACTGAGCCCCTGAAATTACCTCCTGAAGCAAGCAGGACAGCCCATTCTTGGAAAGTGGCCATGAATTGTTTCTTAATGATACAAATAGAGATCTAGGTCTCTGATTTAACCCTGTCCAAGTAGTAACTTGGTGCCCTGACTGGACATAAAAACCTGTCTGGCTCTTGACTACCGACAAATGCAACTACTGAATAGATAACATATTCCCTTGGAAGAGGTCTGGATTCTGTCTGTTTTTGCTCTAAATTCTGGCAAATACGAAACTACCAAATCTTCTCCCTTCATTGTCACAAACGATGAAAGAGCATGAAGCTCACAAAGTCTTTTTGCTGTAGACAGTGCCAAAAGGAAAGGGCTTTCTTCGTCAAAGACCTTAGATCAGCTGATCCAAGAGGTTTGTAAGGTGGTGCCAGTAAAACTGCCAAAACCTCATCTAAGTCCCATTGTGGCTGGTGAAGAGATCTCCTAGGAACTTCTACCTCGAATGAACGAAGAAAATCAGAGAGCAGAGGATCCTCGAATACATCCTTATACCAGAATCTAAAAAAAGATGCTAACATCGCTTTGTAACCCTTAATAGTAGAGACTGAAAACTTCCTCTTATGTTGCAAATGAAGCAGAAAATCTGCTACCTTTGACACTGTGGGGACTGATACTGTGTCTATTATTCCTACACCAAGTGCGATATACTTTCCACTTATATTGGTAGTTTACATCTGTGGTATTTCGTCCAGCCCTGGAGGATTGTAGGGCCACCTGCCCTGACATCGAGCGAAACACTGGATAGACTCCAAGCAACTAAATGAAGCACTTGGGGGTTTAGGTGAAATTTGTGCCAATGGGGCTGCCTCAAGAGGTCCTGTCTGACAGGCAGTCTCACGGGTACCTCTCCTGACATCTCCCAGAGGTCTATCCACCACTCCTTCTGGGGCCACCAAGGAGCTATGAGTGTGACCATGTATTGAGATGACACTCTTTTTATCTTGTTCAAAACTTGTTGAAGAATGGGAATTGGAGGGTAAGCGTACGCCTCCAGGTGCGACCAGTTCTAGAGCATAGCATCCACTCTCGCTGCCATAGGATCTTGATGTGAGCTGAAATAAACTGAAGGCGATAATTGAAAGCTGTGGCAAAAATATCTATTGTTGCTGGCCAAAGGTGAACCAGATGGTCTACCACCTCTTGTGCCAGCAGCCACTCTGTGCTGATAACCTAATCTGATTTGATCTGCTGAGGGCATCTACAACTACATTCTTGTTCCTCATCACAAACTGAGGAAACGGTGTGACCTGATGGACTTCGGTCCAACGAAGGATATCTTGAACAATTTGATTTAGAACCTACAATTTGGTGCCGCCTTCTTTCCTCAGGTATGATATTGCCACACAATTGTCTGAGAAGACGGCCACCACACCAGAGCTGCACCGTCAGCGAAAGTGATGAAGATCTAGCTGGATTGCCTTCAGCTCTCACCACTTGATGGACTTTTGTTGATCCTCCTTTGTCCATCTCCCTGCCACGAAAGACCTCCCTACTACTGCTCCCCAGCCCTGATCCGAGGCATCGCAGGAAAACATTAGATCTAGGAAATTTAATTTCAGAGAGACCCCTTGAAGGAGACTGTAATCCGTCACCCACCATTGAAAATTCTCCAGTATTTCTAAGTCCCATGGAATTCTGACCATCGGATCTTCTCCTTGCCATTTTCTGTGAAGCATATGCTGAAGCGCCTGAACCCGGCGTCTCCCCAAGTGCTATCAACAAATTCAAATACCCCAACAGATGAAGCCACAGAGATACTGGGGGTCTTTCCTGACCCAAAAATTTGCCTATGCAGGTTTGAATTCATCTGTGTCATCACAGCCTTCCAAACTATAGTCTGAATCCTCATTCCTAGTTTTGTAGCTTCCTGCTTCGGAATGAGGTCTGACTTTTCGAGATTGATCGTTAAACCTGAGAGCATAGACTTAGAACTATCTCCTTCGCACGGAGAGCCTCTCTCAGGATGCTCGCAAGAATTAGCGAGTCATCCAGGTACCTGAGTGAATGCCTGGAGAGTGAAGAAGGCTTGGCACCATAGCCATCAACCGAGAAAATACTTGGGGGCTATGGAGAGGCCGCAGCACATTGCCCGAAACCGCCACACTCTCCCACCCCAAAAATACCTGAGAAGATGGAGACAGAGGGTGAATGGGGACCTGAAGAAATGCATCCATGAGATCGATGGAGAACATCCAATCATCCTGATGTATTGCAAGAAAACTGATCTGGGTGTCTCCATCTTGAATTAAGTTTTGAGCATATGCTTGTTGAGATGAGAGAGATCTATAACAGGTCTCCAACCTCCCGTTGTCTTCTTGACAACGAACATCTGACTGTAGTACCCCTTCAATGGAAATGGAGCTGGTTCCACTGCTTCCTTTGTTACTAAGGAATTTATCTCGGCCTCTAGAGCTCTCTCTTTGGCTGAAGTGGGAGAATAACTGTCAAAGCAGACAGGGGTATTTGACAAAGGAGGAATGGACTCCAAGAACCATATACCCTTCCTTGAGGACTTGGATGACCCATTGTTCCACTCCTAAGGATTCCCAAACTCTCCAATACTGTCCTAACTGGCTACCTATTGCTCCCCGTGAAGGAGATGGCCCCTATTTCCCAAAATTTTGCCCCCTACCAAGCTAAGCAGACCATTGGAATTACCCCTACCAATGCCTAAACCCTGAGGATTTCCTCCTGCTGGTTGCAAAACCCGCTTCGTCTTATCTGAAGCTTAGGGCTTCCGAGAACTGGAATGCTGGTGAATGACAATGGTAGTCTTAGTCTCTTACTCTGCTTAACTACATGAGAAAGCAATACTTGATCACACCTCCTCTTTACCTCAAAATTAGAATCATCTAGGACTTTTTCAAGAACTGCCTCATCAAAACGACCCCCTCCCAAGAAGGACAATGCTCAAAGTTTCTTCTTGTTTAGGTCTGAAAGAGTGGGAGGGGTATGTCCTAAATAAAAGTCCCTATGCTTAGCCCCAAGAAAGAACTAAAGGTTAAACATCTCTGACGTAAGTTGTTTCAGGGAGGTATTAAAACTATTCACCAGTTGATGGTATAGTGAAAGGTTGTCATCAATAGGACCAGGAATTGAGACAAGGGCACTGTTTGCTGACCAGACCCAAACTAAAGAGTTAATGGTTTCCATCATGGGACCCAAGGACCCTTCCAACTTTGAACAGTCACCAACTGAAATTCAAAGTCGAGCCTTCAGAGACTTACCGGAAGCGGATAATACATTAGCCATATTCTCGTTCAAGGTCTGCGCTGAACATGAGTAACCTGAAACTCTAAAATATTTCTTCCTGGATGTCCAAGCAGAGATGGGATTAGCTGGTTTACCTTCTAAAACTTTGGCAATTGCTCTATCATTGGCAATGTCCCGTCATTTCAACAATCTCATGAAGGTTCCACTGTGGAAGGGAAGAAGATGATGCTTTCTCAGACATTCCCCTAATAAACCTGGATGCATAACCTGAAGAACATCATTTGGCCTGAGCTGAAACACTTCTGGCTTCAGAGAAAAGTCCCATAAACTCCTGCATGCCCCTATACAGTCTCACTGAGGCTGTATCTCCATCCCCAGAATCGCAAGTCTAACTGGAAAAATTCTCAGCAATCTCCGCAATATTAGGTAAGGTAGGAACTGAGTCCTGATCATCCACTTCTCCATCAGAAACAATCAACTCCTGAGATTCCTCCACCCCAACTGATGATATGGTAGCCGCTGAAAGCTGTAAGATCGACTTAGTCTGCTGCGACCCAAACTGAGACCTTGCTCTACTAGCCACAGCAAGAAGGAATTCTATAGAAGATGACTTCACCCTGCCAAAAACATCCTTCTTCTCCCTACCAATAGCAACACTTTTCTTCACATTAGGCGTAAACCTAATGCTGGATGTGATTTGTTCTCTTTAACTTTCCCAAAACTAGAACCAGCATTATGATTACTACCCACTCTAGTCAAACTACCCCGACTCAAAATGAACAATAATTGGACGAGGAGGATAATTTCCCCAACCATCAAGCATATGACAAGATGAGCCAGATCCTGACTCAACACACACAATCAAAAAACCTGCATAGGCAGTAATTCTGCTACAGGTCTAAGAGCTTGCTCATTCCATAATGTACACGATTGTACAGCCTAAAACTAAGTCTCGTAACATAAACTCCCGACCTAGGCCTACACGGATCTTCCCAATTGCCTTCAAGATCTACATCACTATCCCCATCTAGCTGAATATCAGAGGAAGGGGAGACTCTAGTAATCACGGTCCTGCTACGCACTCCAGTCAGGACACTCCTACTGCTGTGGAATAGTGTGGTTCTCAATGACCCGGCTGTGTTGTGATAAGATAGCTTACATGTGACACCAAAACAGGACTGGGGGAGCTGGAATAAATGTGATTAGCCATATCCCTAACAAAATCAGCTAAATCCTTGATCTAACTATCTACATGATCTCTATAGTTAAAAAGGATAGAGCTCAAATCGTCAAAAGATACACCTGATCTCACTGTTCGGCCTACTTCAGAGTCAGACGAAGTAACCAGTTTAACTGAATCATCTACCTTCTTGCACTCTGGAAAAACTTGCACGTCTGAAGCCACACAATTACCTCCTAATCTTACGCTTGCTACTATGCCATGACTGAATGCAAGACACATACTCCTGATGTTGCAAATCAGACTAATCCTTACGCTGATCACAGCTCATCTCAAAGCAGTCATACCCCCTACAATTAGAACAGACAGTATGACCGTCAAAAACAAGTTCAACTCTTAGCTGTTTGTGGCAAGAAGTACAGCATCTTGTGTTCGTTGAAGTTGATGAAGCTGCGCTGCGATGACTAGATAAATCCTCCATAATAATGCAGAAAAATCCGCTAATATCTAAGAGTAGGAATGCCACCATTACAACAAAGAGCTGTCAAGAGTTGTGTGCACTGATGGCACTAACCCTCTATGGGGACTCCTTACTGAGCACCAGTTCCAGCTGATAGTACCTGAATTAGGGTCCTGAGCTAGGGATATGAGCTGCCTTGTAAGCTGACACCTCTTTAGGTGAAAGCTGGATCCACAAGAGCAAAAAACTTTGGCTTTGCTTGGGACAATATCATAAATCATTAGTGACAAGATGCTGAAAAGATTAAGATTCTTGAATGCTTTGTTTCCATGGCTTTAACTTTGAATGTATGGTGGATGACCTTGGATATAAACAAATAAGCAACAGCAGGATAATTGGGCCTAATAAGTTAGGAACTGCAAGCTTGAAGGAACTGGTTACCCTTCAGTGTACTGTAGGCAGGCAATAAATCTTTCTGTTCATGGATAGGCAAAATTTAGAAACGGCCCCTGATACCTAGCATATGGGGGTACTACAAATATGTTTATAAAGTTGAAGGATCAATTGAAAATACAAAACTGGAAGACATGAATTATGAATCCAACTGGAAAGGCACAACAAGAGAGACTGAATTCAAGAGATAAGGACTGCATATCCTAGCTGTGTGTGAATCATGAATGCAAAGTATTGTGAAGAGATTGGACAGAGGTAATGCACAAACATTTATTCAGGGTGAGCATGAGTAGGCATGATCTTAACTACAAATGTAGATATTTACTCTTTGCCAACAAGAAGACATCCATAAATACACTTGGAATTGTCCATATGGCAGTCATATGAGAGAGAGAGAATTTCTACTAAAGTACAGAATGCATCAAAGAGACTTGCTCCCAAAGAGAACATAAGAACATTTCAGATTGCTATGAATATGGAGCTCAATAGGCTTTACTAATATTTTACATAAAATAATTCAAAATCTAAGGGTTTGCACAACCAATGAAGCCTCTACAAAAAGCACCTACCATATTAAAACATCCATTGATCAACAATGCTTCCAGGTAGGTCTTGATTTAGTATTAAGCTCTTCACTCTCCTCTGAAGTTCCAGATTTTGCACAAAGCAACAACACCACAATTCTGAAAGATGAAAAAAAATCCTTTAGTTAACAAAAGATGAATTAACTTTTCATGACTCTGAGAGTAAACTCTGTTGCTGAAACAAAGATCCAGGTTACTTGAATCCTAAACAAGCAAGAGCCCTCTTGGGCACCAGTTTCATCCCTTTCTTCCTTTACTTATCAGTAGTTATTCTTGGGTCTCTTTTGACCTACATATCTGACTTTCAACTTTACCTTTCTCTAATACTGACCTCTCATTTAATGTCAGATATCTATTGGGACAACTCTGCATCAGATATCTATTGGGACAACTCTGCAAACACCCTGAAAAGACTTGCAGACAATATAAAAAAAAAAAAAATACAGCCGTTAATTTTTACATTATTTAACACACAAAAGATAAGAAAAAATGAAGTAGTCTTAGAGTAATGCTTGATAAACTGAAGACAGCATGATTATGAGTCATGTTCCAAATTGCAGTCATTAACCTTTGTTTAATGTAAAAGGATCTTACTGTTGGGTCACAAACTCCAAAATTAGTCTTATTTTTTCCTATTTCTAAAGGAATGTTCTGGCCAAACTCAGAGTTATATACACACACAGGTAAATGATGTGTCATCCTACTTTAAGCATGTAGACACACTGAATGAAATCCCCTCAGCCACCTAGTTTTTGACCTGACATGGTAAATTTAACTTACTGAAGGGTAATCTCCTCCTTAAACACATCTCCAGAAAGGCCTTCTGTACCATGTTTGACAGTAACCTCCTTCAATGGTGCAGGAAGAGGTGCAATGAAAAGGTAAGTGTGACAGACTGGTGAACTGGACACAGAGTAGGAAATCCATACAGTAGTCTCTCACTCTCCAATTCTGTTGACCGAGGATCAAACAGAAGTACCGTTATAACACAGACAACATTACTTACAATATTAAATGTAATATACAGAAAGGCTTACAGAACTTAAATGTAAAACTTAGGCTAAAGCCCAAGCCCTGGGATTTATGAGGTCATTCAGTGATGAAAGGAAGAATGAGAGTAAAGGAGGTTTGAAAGGTGCAGCAAGAGGAAAATCTCACAGTTGCACTATGGAACAAATGTTAAGAGAGGGTGGAAAGCAAGCTCAAAGAAAGAGAATATAAATGGAGGTACAACTAAAGGAATGAAAGGGGTTATAGCTAGGGGCCGAAGTGACGGTGCAAAGGACCTTAGATATTGCTTACAGTGCACCATATCTGGTGCACTGGCAGCACCACCCTACTACAGTGGAGAAAGGCTTATAATCAATGGTAGCAATAAATCTATATAGCATTAGTGAATACTGAATTATTGTGCTAATGATAGGTACCAGTGCAATACTGACCAATAGAATTTGCTTCCACATTTCCACACAGCATGTCAAATTAAAAGTTCTGCATCACTCTATCAACATGTAAAAGGTGAACAGAAATTCAGTGATGAAAAAAAAAATTCAATATTTCACAACTAACGTGGTACAGCTTACAATTGGGGCTTATGCTGTTTCATAAAGAGCTCAATGCTTTCTCACATAGGACAGGACGAAGTCATAAGCAGCTTGACAGTTCTATCATCCTACAAACATCTGCAACAGCATGCCTTGTGTGACACAATACAGTCAGTGTATAATAAAGGTTCTCCTTGGTCATTTCACACTTAGCTATTAAATTTGTTCAATTTTATTACCTTTCTGTTGCATTGCAAGACATATCTTTCAAGGTAGGCCTATGAGCATACAGCTTTGACTTGCTTTAATACAGAATTCAAAATGAAAATAGGCCTCAAAATTGCACAGTCTGTTTTACTCTCCCACTCTACACAAGTTTACCACTGGAACTAGCACTGGCCTCATGGCCCACCCATGCAACAAATGACATCCCAAATAAACCAAATACTACAAAATGGATTTACTTTAATACAACAGAGGGTTTGCAATGGAAATAATACTAGCATGAAATCACACCCCCTTGCTGATTCGAAGCTGAAAAAATGGTTGTGGGGAAGCAACACAAAATGAATACAACTTCTAGGTGATTTTGAGTTTGAGAGCCATCTCTGATGCCCCTATCTGTGCATGACAGGACATTCAGCTAATACGAAGTGACTTCCTCAGGAGAGCAAAGAGCAATTCTTAATCTTGTGGGCTAAGGCCCTCACTGACCAGTCTAAAAAGTTTAAAACTTCAAAAATCCTGAACAAATTCTTCAAAAGGTGGTCGAGTTTTGTGGGGAGAACATCACCTTAGCGGCGGCGAAGGCTGACCTAGACGAGTCAGTAAGTCCTGAGAAGTCCCCCTGGGAGGAGGCAGCCACTCCCAGTGAGGGAGCTTCTCCGGTCTCATAAGAATAATACCTCCAGCGCACAAGATGAGAGGGAGGATAGCTGAAGGAAGACTTCCACTGCTCTCTTTTCTCCAAGAGCCACCCACTCAGATCATTGAGAGCCTTCATAGAGGAAGATGAAAGCACCATCTTCGTAACATGGATAAGTAGGAAGGCTTGTCGCTGATGAAAAAAGTTGAAGCTGGAAGCAAATATGTCAATAAAGCTGAATAACCTGTCGGAGGGGAGCCCTGATCCACTTCACCAACTTCACCTTCACCCTCTGACGAAATGGAGGATAGAAGCAAATCTTGAGAGGTCTGGGCTCTCTCTTAAGCAAATTTAAGATGTCCGCCAGCTGACGCTGAATGGGAGCTAGCGATGGGTCCGTTGTGTCCGCAGAAGGCGTCTGAGCTGGAGTCTCGGGCACTGACGGGCATGCGGATACTGAAGGGTGCTCAGGTACTGAAGGGAACTTATGCGATGATGGGCTCTTAGGCGTAACTGGAAGAATGGGTGCTAATGGGTGCTCAAGTGTTAACGGGCGCTAATGGGCGCTCGGGAACTACCGGGCGTTGTTGGGAGATTGGTTGCTCTTGGGAGCTCGGGTGCTACTGGGTGCTCATGAGGTGATGAAGAGCGTTTCGAAGAAGATGAATGCTTGGCCTCACGCACAGGATACACTAGAGAAAAGCGTTCTGGGGAATCCCATGAACTACAAGAAGGCTGCTGCAGGGACTCTCTAATTTCTTGTAAGGCACTGGAGGGGAGCGGACTGTGTCCATCGCAGGCCTTTTCAGTGGCCATGATTCATCACTAAAGTGCTAGTGGCGCCTGTTCTCAGGGCTGGAAGCCTTGGGACTCGAGGATAGCCTACTCACTTCCATTTGGATGCCTTTCCAATGGCTATCCTTTGCCGCGACCTGGGAAGTTGCAACAGGTCTGACTGAGGAGACGATTGCCCATGGGCAGACCCACTGACCTCCCTGGTGCCTCTGATGCGACTGCTCCCAGGTGTAGGGAAATACAGTACGCCAGTGGCCTTTGCCTAGGAGTGTCAGTGGGATGAGCGGACACTTCACTAACACTTAGCACTTTTTTCCACTTTGTCCATAAGGACACGCAATGAAGCACCCAACTGGGTCACAGTATCCACAATTAACACCATTTTGACATCAAAATTGAGTAAAATTTTCGACTTGAGGCTGGCAAGGGGGTCAGGTTCAGAAGTGTGGGAGCCAGATAAAGGAGTAGGCTGAATAGTCAGAATTGGGAACAGGCAACACAGGGGGAGCAGCTAAAGGTAAAGCAGGAATATCGTCATCAGCAGAACTAACTACAGTCTTGCTATCTAGCGGCTGCCTTACGTTTCCTGCCTCTGTCTAATTTTGCTAAATGAGACCCCAAATTCTTCCATTTTCTAGAATCCCACTCTGAACTTTCGTCACATGTTCAATCAACTGAACACTCTTGTCCACTACATTCTATGCACATAGAATGAGAGTCATATTTCTCTTTAGTGAGCCTAGTATTGCAGCCTTTGTTGCAATAGCGCAGGCTAGCAGCACTAGTCAGACACACTAGGCTAAGTCTAAGCAGTCAACAACTGAGTTATAATGTAAGTCAAATTGAAGAAAAAGCGTCCTAAATTGAAAATTAACGGTATCAGCAAGAGAGAACCTAACAAATACAAAAGCCGTAGGCTACCACTACTTCACCCAAAGAAGAATCTCAAAAGGAAAAGTAGCAAAAGCCAAAACTTAAGCTGACTGCTCTCAACTGAACCACTGTCAGAGCTGGCAGAAAAACAACTGAATCACTGTTGAAATTTCTCCTCTCATATCCTGAAAGTGGGCGGGGACTAGTCACCTACACCGACACTAGTGCTGCCTCAAGTTTCAAAATTTTAAAGCTGCCAGTGAGTGAAACTATAAGCAATGTAATTACTTGGTAAGTTACATATATAAAACTATACTTTACCTTCATAATATACAGGCTAAGTAGTTAACATCTGAGTCAACATCACACTGTAGATGATGGTATGCAAGGACATACATTATCACAAGTAAAATAACTTAGCAAGACATCTAAACCCAAATGCAGCAATAGAAGCTTTTGCAAATCAAAGGTGACATTGGAGCCAGGACAAATTCCTGTGCAATCTCAAGTCAAAAAAGCACGAATGGCAAATTACAAGGTAAGGCTGAGGGAAAAATATTTTCCAAACCAGATGACTTGTTCTCTGATCTGTGTAAAAACTTAGGTTGCAATATTACTCACTGTATTTAGCATAGTTCTGAATGTAAAACCAGCAATGATAGTTGTACTCATACTGAAGCTTGCACCTGATTCAGCATTCAAATGCTTATCCTACATACAACTGCCTCAATAAAACGATACAACAAAAATGCATCAACTGAAATGAGTTACAATAAAGCTACTCTACCATATAGGCCTATATATACACAGGAAAACCTGTAAGGGAGTAAAGCACAATTTTTAAAATGCCCCTTGGCAAAATGGTAGAGAGTATTTGTATTCTGTTTTCTACTTCTTAACTACTCCCTTGGTTCTTTTATCTCAAAGTTGTCTCACTTCATCCATCTTACAGCCATGCTGTATCAAACTCTTCCTGTGTTGACCAGAAAGGTCCCAACTTTTTTCAGAATGACTTTTTCTTCCATGTCATTTTTAGTTCAGGAACAAATGCCTCAACCCTTGATATGACCAAGTAGTTTGGTTACAATAAATGGAATTGTAAAATAGAACAAGAAGCC
>JANJGK010000027.1:6578003-6580503 GCA_039081455.1 Macrobrachium rosenbergii | reverse complement strand
CATGGGAGAATGGAATAGAATACAGAATTTAAGCCCAAGGCCAAGTGCCGGGACCTGTGAGGTCATTCTGCACTGAAAGGAAAAAAGTAAAAAGGTTTATTGCAAGGTGCAACAGGAGGAAAACCTTTTGCAGTTGCACTATGAGTCAACTGTCAGGAGAGGGTTGAGGAAAGTCAGATGGAAGAGAATATGATTGGTGGTACAGTATAAGGAATGAAAGGGGTCGCAGATAGGGGCCGAAGGGACGCTGCAAAGACCCTTAAGCGATACCTACAGTGCACCGCATGAGGGACACTGCCAATGCTATACCCCCATGGAATCCTATGTTTTAATGCATGTTTTAAAACTTTCTGACCTTTGTTTCCTTTGGAGAGGCCTAACCAACCTCACCCAGGGTACCAGGCCCAAATCCCAGAATAGAGGCGATCAACGCACACTAACTCTTAAAAAAATATCTTTATATCCAAAATGTGATAATGGTGAAAGTAACACTCTTCCCAACTCAACTAAACATTGACCTTTAGGGTCAAGTGGCTCCTATCTCCCCCAAGGTCAAGGTCAAGGTCACATAGCTATAAGCTATAGGTATAGCCTATTGGGTAGGATAGGTCATGATGCCCACAATCACAATGGGAGCGTAGAAGCAAAAATTACGTGGAATTAAACTTAAATTCGCCAAAATCCGACGGAAAATGACAAATATTTACATTATATTATTATACTTTAAACACTTGACGACACTTGCACGTTTTGGGCTGACTACCCTTATCTGCCTAATAACCTATTTCCCGAGTCCAGCTTAAACTAAACTATACATATCTACCACCAGGGCCCAACTTTTTAAAAGACGCTTTAATTTACCTCATTAATTACTTAATAATAAACTTAGGGACAAATAAATCACGAAGAACGAGACGTCTATTTCTCACCCTTCGACGGAGGCCATGACAACTGCTCACAAATTAGTAAATAAAGTTTAACAAAAGTTTTCACTCTGAAGTAAAGGGAAAACTCTCACCTCAACCTCTGAATAAAATCCACGAAAGTCCTTCTTCTTTTTGTAGTTAACACGAACTTCCTCACCTCGCTTTCTCGAGTAACTAACAAACAACTCAAGAATCACAACAAGAACTACGACGTTGGTTCTTTGGCCGGAGAAGAAGTGAAGTGGAGCCCTGTGGAGGTCCAAGGTGGTTCCAATAATGTCCTACAAGATTTGAAAACATTATATTCGTTATATATTACGTTCCTTTTTACTTATTTTAACTAATCTTAGCTTCATTACAATGTTAATTCATATTAGAATATGAATTTTCCAAAATGATGTAGCTGGTATTAATCCGGCTGCAATTAAATATACGATTGTTTAGCAGCAGGGGGTTTTAATTAAAATTTGATATATTATAGCTCCAACAGCGTAAAATGTGCTTATGAATATAAATATTGAAGTATTTTAGTTTTCCCTTACCAGTTTAGCTAAAAATTCCTTATTTAGCGTTAATTTTAAACGTTACACATGAGAGCCAATGCAAGTACTTCTGAAAAGAAGCGACGTTGAGGGCACCTGCTAGCAGATATGGGAACTAGATAATAAAGGTGGTCTGAAATTTCTAATAAACTACACAATAGTCACTATTATAATATATAAAATATTTGATAGAATCAATATAAATCGATTGGAAGCAATATATAATCAATAAATCAGAACGACATAAAATTTCATACAAATAAAAAATCATTCCTATATATATATATATATATATATATATATATATATATATATATATATATATATATATATATATATATATATATGTATGTATATATATATATATATATATATATATATATATATATATATATATATATATATATATATATATATATATATATATATAAATAGATGTATGTACGTATGTATGTATGCATGTGTACGTGTGTGTGCCTATGTTCCAGCATAACTCTGAAACGCATCGAGCAATTTCAGCCAAACTTGGTATACATATGACTTACTATCTGGGAAAGAACACTGTGGGGGTAAGACATCTCTGGTACCAAAGCGGGTGGGGGTGGAAAGGGGGTGACATAAAAATACCCGAAACGACAGATATTAGTGTCTAATCCATAGTTTTCCAGATTGTTGAGATAATGGTGATACTCCCGATACTCTTTAAGTCTGAACGCCCCGATAGGAATGTGGGGTGAGAAGGGGGTGAAATGTAAAATGTAAAAAAATGCTGGGCAATGCAACTGAAGCAACTGTCTTAACAAAAAAGGAAGAGAGAGAGAGAGAGAGAGAGAGTAGAGGGGGTGTTAGGGAGGGGAGAGAGAGAGAGAGAGAGAGAGAGAGAGAGAGAGAGAGAGAGAGGAGGGGGGGGTGTTAGGGAGAAGAGAGAGAGAGAGAGAGAGAGAGAGAGAGAGAGAGAGAGAGAGAGAGAGAGAGAGAGAGAGAGAGTATTAATGACCATACAACGGCCCAAGTGGCACTCGGAAAAACGCA
>JANJGK010000027.1:6563122-6577903 GCA_039081455.1 Macrobrachium rosenbergii | reverse complement strand
GAATGTCAATACTTTCAGTTAAACAAATGTTTGGGATGAGACAGGTCTTGTTAGCACCAATCGTTGGTGATGAAATGTTGTTGACATGACATGTCGTGTAATGGATTTGTCAATAGTACGAACAGTTTTATCCAATGTTAGTTTTTTTTTTTTTTTATTTTTAGTCAGGTAGGAAAACGTATTATCGCAGGCTCTCGACAAAAGAATTCGAAGTAGTTGTGTTTATCTTTATTGGATGGTTCTTGCATTCGTACATTCTTCTTCTTCTTCTGCTTCTTCCTTTCACAATTACGATTTTAGCCTTTTCGTTATCACTTTAACCTCACTAACACCAGTATTTAGTAGCCTTAGAAGAAATAGCACTAACAATGTTTACTATAAGTCATATAGCTGTCAATTAACGAAGGTGTCTCAGCAATTTTTCGAGTGAGTGAGCATATGAGTGAGTCTGTGAGTGAGTGAGCATATGAGTGAGTCTGTGAGTGAGTGAGGAAGTAAGTGAGTGAGTGAGTGAGTGAGTGAGTGAGTGAGTCAGTCAGTCAAGTGAGTGAGTGTGTGAGTCAGTCAGTCAGTCAAGCGAGTGAATGAGTCAGTGAGTGAGTGAGTCAGTAAGTCTGTGAGTGAGCCAGACAAGTGAATGAGTCAGTGAGACAGTGAGTCAGTGAGTGAATGAGTCAGTCAGTGAGAATTTCAGTCAAGATCGATCGTCCTTTGTTCTGACTGAGAGCCGGGGAGTTTTTGTTTCCTAACTATTCATCAACTTTGTTTGGCCAACCTTACCGAAGTTTTTCTTGCGAACGCTAAAGTTGCTGATGATTTAATATAGTTATCTCTCTCTCTCTCTCTCTCTCTCTCTCTCCTCTCTCTCTCTCTCTCTCTCTCTCTCCTCTCTCCTCTCTCTCTCTGCATAAAAGCACAGAGTTTTGTAAGTTGCTGAGCTTGCAGATTTTCCCTGTCGCTCCAATCATCTTTTTCTCACTTCCGCAGGAACTCGAAGGCAACTGCTCAGAAGTGGCTTTCAATCTCGTTCTTTTTAAACGATACTTTTCATATCCGAGAGAAAAAATCAGCTTCTTGCAGCTCTGCATTTCGGGAAGTATTGTTGCTATATCCTAAAAATAAAATTGTCAACTTTGTCCTTGCCTTTTGGGAAATATTACTACTTCTTCAGAAGACTATTGCCAACTTTGTCTTTGCATTTCGAAGAGTATTGTTGCAATATTCTTTTAAAAAGAATACTGTCAATTTTGTCTTGGCATTTCGGTAAATTATTACTGCATTCTTCAAAAGACTATTGCCAACTTTGTCTTCGCATTTTGAAAAATATTGTTGCAATATTTAAAAAAAAATGTTAATATCACCTGCCTTGTTGAAAAAGAAAGAAATAAACAAATTAGGAATCTACAGACTCTTGTGATTACTTATCAGGTATCGTATAGTAAAGATATCTAAAATAAAAAAAAAACCTGGTTTATTGTAGGCTAGATATAACGCCACATTAGACGCCCGTGGGTTTTCCTGAAGTTTTAAATTTTAAATAAACAGGTGAGGTGTTTTTATTCCTGTGTACCTGTGCTTGGGCACTGTAAAGAGCAGACGAATCTTGGCTAATGCAAAAATAAATAAAAAACTATGAATGATTAATACATAGTCCAGCAGAAAACGAAATCTATAAAAGGATACAAAAATACAATAAGCTAAGAAATGAGAAGTGACTAGGGGTGCATACGTATGTATGTACTGTATGTATGTATGTATATTATTTTCCAAATATGGTATATGGAGTCTTTGGCCTACGAGCAACTACAGTGAAGCCATCTGGTGTGAGGTGACGTCATTTTTCCTTTGTTATTTTCACAAGAAGAAGAAAAAGACCCTTGAAAGATCATCAAAGGTTGAAGCATATACGCAATCTCTCTCTCTCTCTTATCTTTTAAAAGTAATGAACGAGGAACACTTCTCCAAGAGATATAAAAAGCTAAATTTATGGGGGAAGGGAGAGAAAAAGCCATTTGAATATTGACCGCGCAAGGAAATATGCCTCTCTCTCTCTCTCTCTCCTCTCTCTCTCTCTCTCTCTCTCTCTCTCTCTCTCTCTCTCTCTCTCTCTCTCTCTCTCTCTCTACGGTGGCGATAACGCTATAAGTTAGAAAGCAAATACGATATGAAAGTTATTACAGAAAATAAATTTAACATGAACAACTATTATACCATTTCAAGAAAGATGACAAAAAATACACAAAAGGTTCTCATTTATAAAAACTGTACTAAAGCTTTACTAAAAGTATATTTTCAGTTATAAAAAATGCTATTATAAGTTACTTTTACCGATTAGCAAAAGGAACAAGATAAAAATATGTAACGTAGTGACAGGAATCAGATAACATTTTGAGCTTCAAACGCGAAATGGAAAACTTGACTGTTATAGGGTCTCCTCTGTGCTTTAAATATTCCTTAATCAAACCCATAATTATTCTGTTTGTTCTCTCGCCCCCGGTTTGCCCAATGGAAGGGGGACGCTTATTACATTGTGCGTTTTGATTCATACACGAGCTCTGCGTAAACAGGATATGACAACAGTAAAGCAGGATATGACAACGGTAAAACAGGATATGAGAGCAATAAAACAGGATGTGACAACGGTAAGACAGGATAAGACAGCGGAAAACAGGATATGACAACGGTAAAACAGGATATGATAGCGATAAAACAGGATGTGACAGCGGTAAGGTAGGATAGTAAAACAGTATAAGACAGTGGAAAACAGGACATAATAGCAGTAAAAGAGGATGACAGCGGTAAAAACAGGATATGATAGCAATAAAAGAGGATGCGACTACAGTAAGACAATGGAAAACAGAAAATGACAGCAGTAAAACAGTATGAGACAGTGGAAAAAAGAACATAATAGCGATAAAACAGGATATGAAAGCGGTGAAATAGCAAGATGGCAGCGTTCCAGAACTTGGTGAATATGCTTGGTAATTCTCTCATGAGCATTCTGCGTCGCGTCAAACGTCTCATCTCCTGAAGTGGTTTTATTTGTCTTGGAAATGCCCCTGTCTTTGGTGGGCGCCATGAATGCATGAGGGAGACTTTAGGCAACTGTTTTATTTTCATCGCTTTTCTAGACATAAGAATCCAGCCTAATTATGTCTGAGTTAAGTGTTCTTCCATGATAAATTAAGAGACATCTACCATGCAAATGAGTCTAACATCCAGCCTGTAAAGCCATTGAAGGTACCGACAAAAAATAATATTCAATTTCTAACCAGTTAATGTTACTAAAGAATCAACTCCTATGTTTATACAATGACCGTAATAATGCACCTTTAGAATGTATATATACTAAGAGTTATTTGGAAATATATATATACCACTGAACTTCCCTCTTTAAGTAATGGTTATATTTTCTTTTGAGCCTAAACCTGAAAACAAAATAATACTGGGTATATGATGTTATGTATGTACCAGCATAAATTATTACTCCTGTTGTTCCAGCGCGAAAAGGTACACCACCTTTAGTTTTGGGGAAATCGTTGTAGGACCAGACTGTATACGTACTGAGAGAGAGAGAGAGAGAGAGAGAGAGAGAGAGAGAGAGAGAGAGAGAGAGAGAGAAATTTTTACTATTGAAAGGAAATATGTTTAAACACGTATATGCTTTTGTATACATCACTACTCGACATCTTTGTCTTTCACTAAACGAGAACCGAAAATGAAAACTTAAGCAGAGTTTATTGGCTATAGGCCTACTGAAACCGAGACCAGCCCCCAGTGCTGAAATCTCATCATGAAATCGTTAGTTTTCCATTAATGAAAATCTGATATAATTTACCATCTTCATTACTGTTCGACCCTCACCAGGGGGGAAGGGCAGTTAATTCAATATTCTCGAACCGTCAAAAAAAGTCATTCTGCTCTTGAATTGCAATGATATATTTTGAAGTTATTTAATAATTACAGATTAATTCGGGTTCAGGTGAAATTATAGATAAATTATTATGAAGATACAAGGTGAATTGCAAGTAATGCATTGCAACTGACTGGCCTAAGTCTTTGGAAACAGACACGATATTGCAGCTAACATTTTGCATTAAAATAATAATAATAACAACAGAAAATTTATTATAAGTTGTTTTCTTTAAATTGCAGCACCTTGAACTCCCGTCGCTGCAATTTCGAATGTAGAAATAGCACAACACATCACTGCAATGTTCACTGAATCCATTCAACGGTAGCCATTTTCCAGCCTTGACCTTTGAAATTAGCTTAGAGAGAGAGAGAGAGAGAGAGAGAGAGAGAGAGAGAGAGAGAGAGAGAGAGAGAGAGAGAGAGAGAGAGAGAGAGAGAGAATTATTCATTGTACAGCCTCAAAATACGCGTGAAAATTGGCGCTTCTTGGAAAATATATATAGTTTTTTATTAACTTTTTGTCATCAGTTATTATGAGAGAGAGAGAGAGAGAGAGAGAGAGAGAGAGAGAGAGAGAGAGAGAGAGAGAGAGAGAGAGAGAGAGAGAGAGAGAGAGAGAGGTTTGGGTTAAATAGGAATATTTTGATAACTTTGTTGAGGGAACTTTATTGAATGAGTTTACCCAAAAGAACATTTTCCTTTAATTAAGTTTCATGGCGATGGAAGCTTAGAATAGCCAAGTTATGATAGAATAAATGTATTTTATTCTCTTGTTTGGAGATCTTGGCTAAACCAAGGTGCGATTCGCTTTTGTTTTTTAACACAAGACGAAAAAATGAGACTGACTTTTTTTGACAGTGAAGCCTTCATGTCAGGAAAGATTTATTTGCTTGTTTACTGTCGCCTCGATTTAGAAAATAAATAAATACAAAAATAAAGATATAAATAAAGAGAATATAGAGAAAACAAGAGACTTTCTACAGAAAACAAACAAAATAAAGACTTCCCCCTTCTTCTTCTTCTTCTTCTTCTTTACAGTCCAGGAGCGAAATGAGAACATCTCACGCAAACACGAACAGAAAATTGCGACGCTAATGCAAATTACACTCACTCAAAGCTCGCACGCACTCTCTCTCTCGCCTTCCGTCACCTGTGCTACCTGGCGTCGCCTCCTCTACCACTTATCGCCACGAAGGATCGATCGCGTGATTTTGCAAGGCCGTCAATTCTCCGCAAACCTCAGGCATTTTAGAATGATTGGCTGTTACGACAGGTCTGTTCGTCACAGGAAATATATATACGGCTATGAGGACCGCCGTATTTTTGGGCAGGAATGAAAGGTTAACCCCTCATTTTTTGCGGGGGGGAGGGAGTTTATCTTCAATAGGTGAGCACTATAAAGGAACTGTTTTTCTTGCCTGTCTAAATCGGCAACGGAATCTCTGATGATTCTTGCACGTTTAAAAGGAAAGTTTGCGCAGACGTCAGCAGTGAAGAATCAGCTTAAATGTTCTGTATTGATATAAATGTATCTTGTTCTCTACTTTGGAAAACTGAAAAATCATTGACCTTTAGACGTTTTGTATAAATGCCCTAGAAGTATATTCACAAATAAACATTGTATAAATTTTCAGTTAATGTCAGTATAACCATACAAACTAGATAAGCATTTTTAACATGAAGTATTTTCATTTTAATATAAAAAGAAAGATCATTGACCATTGGACCTTGCGTGTAAATGAGCTAAATGTATATGTAACTGGTCACGAAGGTGACCTTTGAAAAGAATGTATCAGCCTTTCGAGAGATCATATGACTGAACACAGCATGTAATGAAATGCTTGAGTGTCGTTCGCATACCACAAGAACTCCATGTTCGCAGAAAACTCTTGCTGGCAAAACACGTGCAGTGGAAATGCGATTTCACCTTAGAACATTCTAGAAAGCGATCCGGTTATTGATCCGGATTCGAATAGAATATCACTGCGTTTTTTCCCCCTTGTTGAGCGTGTAGGTACGTGTGTGACCAAGTACCTCGTGACGCCTTGTTTTACAGAAGGCGTGTCTTATCGTACCTTGAACTCGAGCGATGTCGCGAGAGTGTGTTCATATGTGCGTTGCAAAACCCATATAATGGGAGTGTTTCATAGAATGAGTGGGCAATATGATCCGTACTGAGTATCATTAATAATATTATGTGAACTGTGTTAAAGGGAAGCACACAGATGGAGTCTGTGTTCCAGAGGACTTTTGTGAAGTGAGTACAACTCATAAAACATTTTAGATTTTTCTTACTGACTCTGGAGAAAGACTTTATCCCTATTGCAGTGAAATCTTGTGTTTCTGCATTTGTTACATTTTCTGGTTTTTAATATAACGCTTGTCTCTCTCTTACAGGTATTCCGTCCTTCCTTCCTTCCTTCTTTTCTCCACGTTCCTCTTCAAGGAAGGGCGTGGTGTGACATTGAATCATATATGAGATGACCTTTATAATGTATTGAGTGACCTTTTATGATTTGGACGGCAGATGAGTTATTTCTGTATTTTCCTTAAATAATTGGGTGTCTATGTTTGGACCTTAATCAGAAGATTTTCAAAGTTATATTGAATCATTTGATTCCACTCTTTCGTAGCTTATTTGAAGTTATTTGCGTTGATTTTTCTTTGTCAATAAAGTTTTTAGTTTTGTAACCTAGTATCTCATTCCAGTAGACCTTAGAATTTAGTTAGGGGCAATGAATATCTTATGATGTGAAGATGATAGATCAGCTGACACCGCAAGTCGGCTCTCGCTACCATACATACCTCGGGAAAAGCGAGATACCAACCTCTGTTCTTAAAACAGAGACTTAAATAAAATATAGGCCTCGAAAATCGGGCCTATAACATATATGCAGAGATAAACATTGTCTAAATTTTTAGTTAAATGTCAATGTATCCCCATAACCTAAATAAGCATTCTTAACTTGAACTGTTAGATTTTGGTCATAAATGACCTTAAATATATACCCAAAAATTGGATAAATTTTTTGTTAAATGTTAATATTTTCGAAATACTATTAACACGTTCTTAACCACTTATAATTCACTGATAAGGGCTTTGCTATTAGTGAAAATCACACGAAATGGATTTGTTTTCATGATAAAGATGTAATAAGTTAAATCACTGAACATTCCCTGGCGGATATCTGATACTTATTAATAAAAACATTATTTCAGGATTTGGGAAAACGATGGTAAAAAAAACTGGTGCACTGTTGTCGAAGCCATAGTAAGTGTTTGAAAATCAAATTATTATTATTATTATTATTATTATTATTATTATTATTATTATTATTATTATTATTATTATTATTATTATTATTATTATTATTCAGAGAATAAACCCTATTCCTATGGAACAAGCCCATCAAAGGGGACACTGACTTGAAATTCAAGCTTCCAAAGAATATGATGCTCATTCCAGGAATTTTTCGCTTGACCAAATTTTGACCATGGGCTAATTATCTCATCCAAGAAATCAGTCCTCTGGTACTTGTAACAGACCAGAGGAATCAGATGTTAGCAACACGGAGTCAAAGCCAGCAACAAAAAACACTGAAGAAGAAGAAGAAGAAGAAGAAGAAGAAGAAGAAGAAGAAGAAGAAGAAGAAGAAGAAGAAGAAGAAGAAGAATAGCTTCTGAAATGTGAATTCTGTTCAGCCTTTGCTTCACTTATGGGAAACCAAAAATGACTTCTGAATATTCAGTTAAGGAGGCGATTGTAAAGAGGAGGCAGGAAGAAGGAGCGACTGATATTAGTGAATAATAGTGAATCATAATGGCTTACTAGTACAGGTAAATTTGATATTAATATTGAATAATAATGTCTTATTAGTACAGGTAATTTTGATATTAAAAGCAATTAGAATAAATATGAATCCTAAACATATAGTTAAGGATATGATTATAAATAGTAGCCAGGAAGAGGAAGCGACAGATATTAGTAAATAAGAGTAAAGGTAAACCTGATATCAAAAGCAATTAGAAGGAACTGGGTAAGGCCTAAGAAAATCAGCATTCGTCTTATGTGTCGAACATTCAGTTTCTTCATTTATCTCCCAGTAGAATATAAGGCTTCCAATGATAATCATATAGTAATAATTTCTGAGAATTCGAGAGGTAGAGTTGATTATGAAAACACACTCACACATATATATATAAATAAACATATATATATATATACACAATATATACATATATATATAATATATATATATATATATATATATATATATATATATATATATATATATATATATATATATATATATATATATATATATAGACAAGACAGAATCTATGAAGATATTAGTGAATAATAATTAATAATAGCGGCTTAGTGGTACAGGTTAATCGGATATTAAAAGTAATTAGAAGGAACTGGGTAAAACCTACTGAAATCATTAGTCTAATTGCTGTCGATTCGATTCAATTTGACAAAGAAATTCTACCTCATCTGTAGTTCGAAGGAATCTCAAAACATTGTTTGTTTATCAGGGCCTTTGCCGCAAAATGAACCAAAACAATCTCCCTTTACAACGAAGGCCCCTGTCTAATAGATAAGACTCAAACCCAGGGTCAGAAAGGAAGTTCTTCTCCTGAAGAGGAGATTCTGCAGACGAGGAACAATCTTCAGAATATGTTAAGACCAATCAGAACTTCTCAAGGGATTGGGTCAAGGCCGTGGAACACTGGGTTCCTCAGAGAAAGGAACATTTTCTCTCTCTCGTTCTCGCTCTCTCTTGGACACACCCCTTTGGTCACTCACATTCACTGACAAAAATCATCTCCTTGTTCCGGTGGTAATTAAATGGGAAATGAAACACACACACACACACACACACACACACACACACACATATATATATATATATATATATATATATATATATATATATATATATATATATATATATATATGCATATATATATATATATATATATATATATATATATAATATATATATATATATATATATGTATGTATGTATGTATGTATTGCGATGAATGGAGCCTCTCTCCAAACCACCTGTGTCCGTTCTTACATCTGTAACATGATTGACAAAGAAATAAAATAAATTCCAATTGTTTTAATTACTAGAACTGTGGGTTTCCACTCACCCCTTCATAAACTCTCTCCTTCATTCCCCAAAATGGTTAAGCCTAACCCCTCTCTCTGTTCAAAATGACTGCCTTAAGGCCTTGTTCCAGGTGACCTTTGAAGATGCCTTCCTCGACAGCATCAAGCAATGCAAGGGAGGAGCCAAAAAAGAGAGAGTTGGCGCCCTGCCTCATTCTGAGCCCTCCACGAGGGTTAACTGATGCCATGTGGCCTATATAGAAAACATGGCAAAGATTGACCTTTGCACCACCTATGTTGGATGTGATGTGTAATCACTGAAGGTTATTTATAGACAATGCAACAGAAATCGAGAGAGAGAACCGCTCAGAACGCCACCAAGGACAGATGTCCTTAACCTTGCCTGTCCCTTGAACATGTGTTCAATGCCGAGGCTCGAACCAGTATACTTTGTAGTGGCATTTTAATTTCCCTCCTCCATCACCAGCGCCCTTTCAAACGAGGACACTGTCATCTTGAGGAAGGTAATGTACCAGAATAATGTTTCTTAATCAGTCATGATTCCTGTTATTTCTCTGTCTGATTTTTCATTTACTTTTCCATTGTGTGATCACCTTCAGTAATTTGTGCTGGAGCATTCAGCGATAATGTAATTATGCATTAGTGTTGAACTGAGTTATTTGGCACCATCTGTGCAATCTCTCAGACCTCTTTGAGCGTCTTAATATCATTGCAAGTAACCGTTGTGCATATATTGTAGATAAGGCCTCAAATGTGGAATCTCTCGGGTCTATCCATGTGTAGTCCCTGCAATGTTTCCTGTTATGAAGACATCGTCAGTGTAGGATTCAGTCACTTAGCAGGCCCTTATTATTACCTGCCCAGTAATTCGTCATTCTTCTGATCTGTGTTTGTTATGTGAATATAATCAATTAAGAGAACCCTTGAGTTTACATAATTTTCCTCACATGAAGAAGGCCTTAAGCCACAGATTTTCCCTTGTTTGTCTACGAATTTTCCTAATATTGAGTCAGATGGGTAAATAAAATAAGGAACTCCCTGCGTTCAGCCGTTGCCGCCCAGAATCAAGTATGTATCCCCTTGATATTCGTAGCAATATATATACTAGATATGTGTGTGTGTGTGTAAGCAAACAATCGTGTCGCAGACAGATGTAATCTAAATAATCCTACTGAAAGACTCAAATGAGAAATACAGTAAACCCAAAGTTATTCACAGAAAGGAAAAGATAAACGACTGAAATATTTCAAGTCTGGTATTCCAGAGCAGATCAATGTCCAGCCGTTAAGTCATTCCAATTCATTACTAAAACAATAAAAAAAAAAGATATTAAGTGCTTTATGTACGAATGTTGTCATCAGCGGTAATTACTCGGAAAAATTACAATGGAAATTAATTACAGCTTTTATGAAGGTTCAACACAATCCCAGCCTGAATTCGGCTGAAATTGGTATACGAAAAATTTATTTCAAAACTGCTTTTACTTAAAAAGTTGATTTATGTGAGGAATTGGTCTATAAAACTCGGCTGAGGGCTACTTCCGGCCTCCACTTCCGGTGCACGGAGATGAAGATGTGATTATATTCATGTGTACAAAGTATTTGTTAGAGGTTAAGAGTAAAGAAATACTTGGAAACATGCATAAATTGCAAGCCATTAGTAAACAAAAACATCATAAGGAGAGCAAAAACAAGTATGTGCACAAACAATGGCACAGACACATATCAGGGTCATCATGGATTATACACATTCACACACAAACACATACGTAATTACATTTATACACTTTATACACACAAACACACATATACTGTGTGTATATATATATATATATATATATATATATATATATATATATATATATATATATATATATACAGTATATATATATATATATATATATATATATATATATATATATATATATATATATATATATATATATATATATATATATGATTATTATCACTTTTGTACGTGATTCATTTATCACACATTACCACAAGTGAAAAATAAGAAACGGGGTGTAGGTTTGTGACTTCTCATACTCTGTATCAGTCCTTCGTCAATGGCTTGGAATTAAGTCGAAACCGGTCAGGACCTACACCCCGTTTCTTATTTTTCACCTGTGGTAATGTGTGATATATATATATATATATATATATATATATATATATATATATATATATACTGTATCTATCTATCTATATATATATATATATATATATATATATATATATATATATATATATATATACTGTATCTATATATATATATATATATATATATATATATATATATATACATACTGTATATATATATATACATATATATGTATAACTGAATCACGAAAATATTGAACGTGATGAATATATAAATAAAGATAAAATCCACGAAGGAAACGGAAACACTGGAGTGCTGCGAGGCCTTTTGACACTAGTCCTTTACTTAGCAGAGTCTGCTAAGTAAAGGACTAGTGTCGAAAGGCCTCGCAGCACTCCAGTGTTTCCATTTCCTTCGTGGATTTTATCTTTATTTATACATACATATATATATATATATATATATATATATATATATATATATATATATATATATATATATATATATATATATATATATATATATATATATATATATAAATTGTCAAGAGTAAAAACTCTTGCACATCATCTCATCTGTCAACAATGTAGTGTAAAGAATATTCACCACTGTCTTCAGGGGGGGGGGAATGCTTTAATTGCCTTTTCTTGTTCAAGTGACTGCTGGGACCTTCAATTCCAGGTGCTGATCCAGTAGGAATGGAAATCTTCGCCTGAGACAAGTCAGCTGGCAGAGAGGCAAACGATTGACCATGTACTCGCCGCCATCTTGGAACTTGACCCACACAACCCCATGCGGGCAGTGACACGCAGTCATATCGACACCAGCACCATCTACGAAGAGCAGGATCATAATCGCCGGGGGCTAGAGAGTATAGAAGACCTCGGACGGACACACTCAATCTTAGAATTTGTCGGATGCTTTGCCAGGACTCTTGTCCTTTCCCTTGCTCTATTGAACTGCCTCTTCTGGACACAAGTGGCTGCCGGGAGCCACAGTAACTTTTGCTGTGACCTTATTCACTTGCTTTCCCCATCGCTGGCCCCCCTGAAGACGAGGAAAGTCATCTTCTGCTTAAGATAAAGTGCCGAATTTAGGGTTCTTTTAGCCAGTCACGTCCTGTCGGCCTATAACTGTTTTCCTGTTTTCCTTTCCATAGTGCGATATTCCTACAGTGAGACCTGTATTGCTTTTTATAGCTGTGCTGTTTAATTTGCTAAGCATTGAAGTGAAGTGTTACTTAATCAACAAAATTCGAGTTTTCGGAATTGAGTTCAGTCTAGGCACCTTCAGTGTAATTCCTCGATTCCTTAATTATTAAAGTGCTATTTTCGGTTGAGTGACATAGGTGTTTCGATTACAGATTAGGAGTAGTCAGCTGTGGATCTGAGCATCATCTATATAGTGCGTGTAGTGACACTACACCATTTACGACGCCCTTTGAAGCAGGCTCCCATTGTCTCTTCATGCAAGTCCCAGTCATTTGCTTCTTTCATCTTGTATTACGGGACCTTGTCTGCCCGTCCCAGTTATGCTACCATTCTTCTGATATGTGTTTTTCTTTTGTAAATATAATTAATTAGGTTAAACCCAAGAGTTTACCTAATCACTCCCCTTGTGAAGTAGGTCCTCAGCAGTGTTTTGATGTATATGTTTTTTACCTAACCTCAAGGCCAGAATTCAAATTTGTTTTATCCAAGGTAAGTCGCGTATATCCCTAGTGTAACCCACTGGTTAAACTAGATCTCCCAGCTAAAAATATATGTATACACACATGCATATATAAACATATATATATATATATATATATATATATATATATATATATATATATATATATATATATATATATATATATATATATATATATATATATGAATGTCTTTTCCTGTAATACTACAGTGTAATATGAAAATAAGAAGGCCCATAAAACACTATTTAGACGTTGAAACCATATATTTCGGGCACTTGTTTCTGTGCCCCTGTTCACTGGTAGAATATGGACAGGTGGAAAGTTACAATGGTATATATACAAAAACATGAAGGTGTGGCCTTAGGCCTCCGATGTTAAGGAGGTGGCGTTTCTTAAGAAGGAGGAGATTGACCAAATTCCCTAGTGGTTTTTGGCCTCATTAGCTCCCGTTTGGCGATGGATCTGGCGGTCGCGTTTCTTGGGTCATCTTCTTCAAAAAGGGTGCGAGGATTAAGGTGTCAATGGCGTCCGATTTCCAATGTCCTCCTGACAGGTTCATGTTGGTTTGATTGATGATAGCAGATTCCAGCATCTTTCTTTTGTACGGACAGCTACTCTTGAAAACCAACTCCGCCCCACTCCAGTTAATGACATGCCCTGTATTTCTAATATGTAGGAAAATTCCCGAACTCTCCGAAGCGTAACGTACTGATCTTTTGTGCTCTGTTATTCTTTGCGAGAGCGATCTACCTGTCTCGCCTACATAAATGTCATGACAATTACTACACGGTATCTTGTAAACTCCGGCTTCTTCCCTTTTATTATTTAAGTATACGTTAACGAGCGAACTCCCGATGGATTTGGGATAATGGAAAATGAAAGGATTATCAGAACTGAGTTGCTCGGTGGCCTTTTGGATGTTTTCATCGTATGGAAGCTTTATTTTGTTGTTGAAATCTATTTGTCTGTTGTGAGTGGGACCTCTGTAGTATATTTTATTTGCTTTATTAATAGCCCTCTCGATAATGTGTGGTGGATAGAGCAGTTGCGTTAGGTGTTGGCGGATCGTGTTAAATTCTTGATCCAGGTACTCATTTGAACATATCCTAAGTCCTCTGAGGAATAGGTTGCACCCTACCATGATTTTTACGGAGACGTCGTGGTAGCTTAAGAAATGAATGTAGGAGACAGCGAAGGTGGGTTTTCTATATACTGTAAATGCATACCTGTTCTGTTTTCTTATGATCAGTACATCTAGGAACGGCAGTTTTCCGTCCTTTTCCCATTCTGTTTTAAATTTTATGGTCGGAACTAGCGAATTTAGCCTATTAAAAAATTCCTTAAAGTCCCCCCAGCTATTGTCCCAGAAAGTAAAGATATCATCTACGTATCTAAGCCAGATCATGTTATGGGGTTTGATAGACGACAAAAGTTCTGTTTCGAAATATTCCATGTACAAGTTTGCTAGAAGGGGTGATAGGGGACTTCCCATGCTACAGCCAAATTTTTGTTTGTAAAAATTACCATTGAAAGAAAACACGTTGTTAGTTACACAGAGGTTGATAAGTTTTAAAGTTTTATCTATGCCAAGAGGAAAATGGTCTTCATATGGTTGTAACTTCCTCTCTAAGAAAAACAACACGTCGGCAATCGGGACTTTAGTAAATAATGAATCGACGTCTAGACTGAGCAGTTTGATGTTGTTTGAGGGGATGTTTAAACTATTAAATTTTTGTATGAAATCTTCTGCATGTTTGACGTGGGAGGATGAGAAGGTTCCTAGAAAGGGTGATAACAAGTCTGCGAGCCATTTTGATAATTTGTACATGAAAGAGCCCCTGCTAGATATTATGGGGCGTAAAGGAATCCCATCTTTATGTGTTTTCGGGAGGCCGTAAAAGAAGAACAGACCGTTTTAAATCTTGGA
>JANJGK010000027.1:6553122-6558122 GCA_039081455.1 Macrobrachium rosenbergii | reverse complement strand
TTTCTGTCTATTGATGAGAAGATGAAGTGTTTCTTGCATGTTTTGTGACATCTGCCACTTTTTGAAATGCTGACAAAATGTCAGTAATTCTAATTGTTTGTGGCATTTAATGTACGCTTGAGAGAGAGAGAGAGAGAGAGAGAGAGAGAGAGAGAGAGAGAGAGAGAGAGAGAGAGAGAGAGAGAGAGAGAGAGAGAGAGAACTGTTATCTTGGCCAGTCCACATTTCGTGGGTTCTTTTCATATCCCGAGCACCTAGATTTACGTTTTTTATAGATTGTAGGGACGCATCATCTCGATTATATCAGGAGAGAGAGAGAGAGAGAGAGAGAGAGAGAGAGAGAGAGAGAGAGAGAGAGAGAGACATTATCTCGATTATATCAGGGGAGAGAGAGAGAGAGAGAGAGAGAGAGAGAGAGAGAGAGAGAGAGAGAGAGAGAGAGAGAGAGAGAGAGAGAGAGAGAAGTGATAACGAGATCGTCAGTGGAAGACAAATGAATCTACTTCTGTCATTTTAGTCATGATTTATTTCCAATCATTTATCCTTTTCTTCTTTTTTTTTGTCTTCTTCTTCTTCTTCTTCTTCTTCTTCTTCTTCTTTCTTCTTCTTCTTCTTCTTCTTCTTCTTCTTCATGAACGAGGAAGGAATATCCAGAAATTCTTTCGTGTTTCTTCAGTGTCTATGGACGGGAAGCCATAAGCTTTATACTGTACATCATTTGGGAAAGAAATTTATAGAAACTTGATGCTTACTCACGATGCAGTCCTCGGGTGGGGTGGGGGTAAGGTGTGGGTTAGGGTGGGGATGGGTTGTGGAGTGGGGGTTGGGTGTGGGCTGTGGTGTGGGGTAGGGGTGGGGTGGATGTGGGAGTGTGGGGTGGGGGTGTTGTGTGGGGGTATGGGAGTGTGGGGTGGGGTGGTGTGTGGGGGTGTGGGAGTGTGTGGGTGGGATGGTGTGTGGCGTGTGTGGGGTAGGGTGGTGTGTGGAGGTGTGGGATGTAGGGGTTTGGGGTGTGGGGTAGAGTCGTGTGTGGGGGTGTGAGGGTGTGGGGTTGGGTGTGGGTTGGGTGGTGTATGAGAGTGGGGAGTGGGTGGGAGTTGAGGTGGGTTGAGGGTCAGAGGGTTGGGAGGGGCATTGTAGGAATGGATATGAACTGACACTTCCACCCTTTTTGAATGTAATGAATTGATAATGAATTGAGAATGACATCTCTGTTCTCAGAGGGGAAAAATAATGTATATTTAGTTTCATTCCCTGGAAGGAATAGCATTGCTGAATATATATATATATATATATATATAATATATATATATATATATATATATATATATATATATATATATATATATATATGTAAAAATATTACTAAATTCGATTAAACTGCATCCTAACCCCACCACCTCATTCTGATATGAAGGGTTACTGGAAGGGTGATTGCAAGTACGATAATAGTCGTTGTTCTATTCAAGATTATCTTTGAAACAAGTGATTTAAGGCTAAAATATTTGCCATCTCATTTTCAACATCATTCATGTGATGAAATGTCATATTAATCACCAATAACAAGGAATAATATTTTGAATATTGCTGTCATTTTTTAGATATCAAATAATTTTTCTCTCTCTCTCTCTCTCTCTCTCTCTCTCTCTCTCTCTCTCTCTCTCTCTCTCTCTCTCTCTCTCTCTCTCTCTCTCTCTCTCTTCCCACCAATCCGTTCTAAAGCTCTGAGCTGCCCCAGTTCATTCCTGAAGGCCCCTTTGCCTTCACTTGCATTCCCATTCCGTATGGAATCCACCTTTGTAAGCTTTGTTAGAATAAACGCTTTTTCATCCAGCGCCACTTCCAGCACATCTACTGGTCTGGAAACCGTTGGCGTTACTCGTGCAATTCCATCAGCTAACATTGTTACTCTTTTATTGTTGCTCTTTTCGCTGGAAACTTTTCCGTTTGGGTCTGGAAACTGGAAAGGTACTGATGCTATCACTCCCCGTGCTTCTTTGAGTGTTGGGTAAATGGTTTCCAGTGATGGAGGATTTGAACAAATGACTTAGTTGGAAGAGAATTTATTCCCCAAGAGGAGGATTTATGGTGAATTTTACGAGAATCGACGAGTAAGACATCGATGGGCGGAGAGGCCATTATTTCAGAAATAAAGGGACGTTTCACCTGATATATTGCGTCATCAGCTAGTTACGACTTTGTGGGATTTATGATATGTCACAGGGGGGACCCTTGTACTGCTTACGAGCACGTATATTTTGTATGTGTGTATACTGCGTATATCTGCATGGTGGTTTATGAGTGATTTTATATATCTTTTTAGTTTTCTGTAAAAGAAAACTACTGAGATGGTTTGTCTGTCTGTCGGCACTTTTTCTGTCCTCCCTCAGATCTTAAAAACTACTTAGGCTAGAAGGCTGCAAATTGGCATGTTGATCATCAAACATACCATAGTTTTTATTTTACATAAGGCTAAATGAAGCCACAATCGTACGTCTGGCAGCGTTACAGGTACCAACAGCACAGGCCACAACCGTCAGCGGCTGAAAGTTTCACGGGCCGAGGCTAAAAGTTTCATACAGCATTCTACGCTGTGCAGTAAACTCGACTGCGCCGGAGAAACTTCAGCGCATTTTTCACTTGCTTTAAAACAGGTCTTAGTTACTGATAGTGACAAGTATGATGACTCCTAAGCCCTGATGTTTCCCGAAGTTGGTAATAGACTCTAATATGTGTGATGTTATATTTCAGATTCAAAGTTGAAAACACATCAGAGATCCTATTACAGCTTTCTCTCTCTCTCTCTCTCTCTCTCTCTCTCTCTCTCTCTCTCTCTCTCTCTCTCTCTCTCTCTCCTCAAAACAAATAAAAACCCTAAATCGATCTATCTTTCCTAACAACGACATTCAAAGTTGAAATAAAAATACCGTCTGTTATTTTGCTGCTTTTCAGAGTTGGCGTTTTTCTTTCAGTCGCGAAGAACTGCCTTATAAAAAAGGCAGTTCTTCGCAGCTGAAAGAAAAACGCCAACTTAGAGAAAAAGTGAGCCCCTTAAAACGCGATGAGAAGCGTTGTAAAGGAAACTTTTTTTTGCGACCAAAAAAGCGAAAGTATGGACCATGGTGTCTTCTGAAATGATACAATACCTTCAGTTCCTTTCTACTGCAAGCAAATTCAGTATACATACACACTGCTTTGCATATTCTTACTGGAGAACCAACCACTACAATATCAAAACGATATATATATATATATATATATATATATATATATATATATATATATATATATATATATATATATATATACATGTATGTATGTATGTGTGTATACAGATATATGTGTATATATATATATATATATATATATATATATATATATATATATATATATTATATACGTAAATAGCTTCCTCATTGGACGGGTTGGTACCGTTCTTGACTAGCACTCTGCTGGGCCCGCGTTCGATTCTCTGACCGGCCAATGAAGAAGTAGAAAAATTTATTTCTGGTGATAGAAATTTATTTCTCGTATTAATGTGCTTCGGATTCCACAATAAACTGTAGGTCCCGTTGCTAAGTAACCAATTGGTTCTTAGCCACGTGAAATAAATCTAATCCTTCGGGCCAGCCCTATGAGAGCTGTTAATCAGCTCAGTGGTCTGGTTAAACTAAGGTATATTTATATACGTAAATACATGAATACATACAGTACATGCAAACATAGAAGCCAAAGCAATCTGGGATGTTTAGAGAAAAGTGACAACAATCTCTCCCAAAATATAAGCAAGGGATTCATTGTGTAGCCTACTTACCTTGCAGAAGACTTCCCATTGAATACAGGGCCAATGTTTTCGGGGTTTCGTCCCTGAAAGAGAGAGAGAAGGAAAATTTTAAAAAATGACAATGTAAAGTTTAGTGTTATACCAGCGAAGTAGCAATAATAATAATAATAATAATAATAATAATAATAATAATAATAATAATAATAATAATAATAATAATAATAATGTACTGTTAAATGAAATAGCTAGATCATTCGGGTTTAATTTTGTCGTCTTTGCTACCGTGAAGAAGAAGAAGAAGAAGAAGAAGAAGAAGAAGAAGAAGAAGAAGAAGAAGAAGACTGATAAACCAACAGCAACACGGCAGGCGAATCTAGACTAATTCTGCTGATTAAAGACTTCAGACACCTGGTGGATTAGGTAAGGTGTTTCTCTCACACCCAGAGAATATTACCTGATGAACCGCGCTAGAGGGTGGGGGGGGGGGGCCGAGGGGAGAGTTTCATTTACATGGAAACGAGGCTGGAGAGACGAAGTTTGTTCCATTGCGGGAAAGTGAAGAAGCCTCCTCCCGTTTCCTCTTGGACTGCTCGCGAGGTTCTTTTGGCTGCGTGATTCAAGACGCCCTTTGAATCTTGTTGACTCAAAGAGCAGACAGACAAACAAACAAATAAACAATGGATGAATGAATGAATGGAAGAAGTCACTAGATGTGGTTCGTTAGTTGATATTTTATATTTAACATTTTTACCAATTGACATTTTTATTAATTAACATTTATTATAAATTAATGCTTTTATTATTTAATATTTAACTGATTACTTCAAACAATTATTATCATTAATATCTTCAGTAATACTTTAACAAATCAGTTATTTACCTGACATTTAAATTACTTGGCAACGCTGTTTAAACTTGGAACTTCAGAAAAAGTGGACTATTATTATTATTATTATTATTATTATTATTATTATTATTATTATTATTATTATTATTATTATTATTATTATTATTATCCAGCAGATGAAGAACCCTATTCACATTAAACAAGCCCACCACAGGGGCCACAGACTTGAAATTGAAGCTTCCAAAGAATATTAAGGTGTTCATTTGAAAGAATTAACAATTTCAGAAAATAATGACCACATACAAATATTTATGATTTTTGAGAATTGGGCCACGAAGCCCAGCACTGGGCACTTCCAGCCATGCAGTG
>JANJGK010000027.1:6528122-6540622 GCA_039081455.1 Macrobrachium rosenbergii | reverse complement strand
ACATCAGGATGGACTCAAACAAGTGCTTGTTATTCTTATCAAAAATTATGCCAGAGAGGAAACTGAAGCATACAAGCATAACAGCGTCACTGATAAACTTACCATCGTTTATTCATATATATTAAAATTTACTTATTCTTTCAAGTGTAAACTGATAAAAAGTATATATAAAATGAACCAAAACCATCTGCAAAAACCAAAATGAAAAATATTTCTCTGGCCAGGCCAAGAAGTTTAGATAAGAAATCGGTTATATGGAATTAGGAACATACAATTAGAACCTTCCATTAAATCAGGCATCAAACTTCGCCACTGTAGTCCAGGACCTGGCCATTAAACCCGTATACATTTCAAGATCCCCTCATTTTGACTTCAGATATTGAAAATATATTGGTTAAGGTAAAAAAAAAATGACAGGTGCTTTTTCCAAAACTGGGGCAAGTGGTCGCTAGGGGCGATAATCCAAGATATGCCTGTTTTTACTCATTTCTGCACAAGGAATCAATTTCTTAAGCAATTTTCTCAGCAGATATTACAGATACATGAATATTTTGGCAACACTGATCTCAAGCACACTTCGGGTATGAAATGGATATTTACTTGTTCAGAGTTATCAACTTTAATATTCGGTCTTGTAGTACATGGATTTAATCATGCAAACACAGAAGTTTATCTGTGCTTTATGATACTGTATTTTGTTGCTTATCCTTGGAAAACTTTACAGTAAGTCTCCAAATATTTGATTTATCAATATCTTAAGAGGACTGCAATAGTGGGCCATTTTGTGTTTTGTACTAGTGTTTGGTAGCTATAACAGCTGTCATTGTCATTAACAAATTTATTTTATTTGTTTCAGGTATACTGAGTAACTGAGTTAACAATGGATGAAAGTACAAGCCAGAAGCCTTCTCAACAAGAACATCAACAAGGGATACTGTTGACGAAAAATACCATAAATGAATTTGACGCTTTCAAATGGATTATCTGCCAGAAGCATGCCAAAAAAAAAAAAAAACTCACATCCATCCGAGGCTGGACGTAGGAGCAAGAAGCATGCTGCAGATATAAGAAGTGACATCATTACTAAAAGACTGAAAAGAGCAGAGGAGGGAGCTATACCTAATGTTGATCACAACAACATCAAATGTTTCAAGTGGTACACACACACACACACACACACACACACACACACACACACACACACACACACACACACACACACTAAGAAACTTGAACAAAAAGATGATGTAAAAACTTTAACCAGTGATGCAGAAACTTCATGTGAAGCTGAAAATGAAACATCTTCTAGCTTGTTACATCGCAGTGATGTTACCCAGTCCGAGAAAAGACCCTAAACTAAGCAAATGTACTGTATGTGATAGTGAAAGGACTGAAGTAATTTTGAGAGACAAGTTTCGAATTAGTGAGCAAAATGCTGCTGAAACAATTTTTATTGCTACTAGACATTTCAAAGATGGAGTGTATTGTAGGGTTGCTGAGGTAAATTGTATAAACGACATTTTTGCTGCAGATATTTGCTGTCACAAAGTCTGTCTTAGACGCTACATCAGAAGGTATGAACTAGAGACACAATGCTGCCGTAGTTCTCTCGATGAAACTTTCAAATTTAGTACTTAGTTAAACAAGATCTTTTTGTAAAAAACATTAGCGCACATCAACCCTCTCTTACGACGTGGGTATAGCTTCATTGTTTCAGACATACAAATGAGTATGTGTGATGTAGATGACACACTAGATTTTATAATTGAGATGTTAAGAAACTTCTTGTTGATCATTATGGTGAGAAAATTAAATTTGCTCCTAATCCTAGAAAAAATGAATCCCAACTGTTTTTCTCCTCGCATATTACTGCTGCAGATCTGGCTGCAAAGGTTAAGAATTTTGATTTGCTCAAACAAGTTGGGGAGTCCTTAAACAAAAGTGCAAGACAGGATGATTATGAACTTGCTGATAAGATTTGCGATTCAAGTGAGCTTAAAAATGCATGGGAAAACACCCCAGTACCTGATGATTGGTTGACATTTTATTCAGCATTATACGACATAACCAAATCACTCTTGGCAAAGACTGAAACAATGAAAATTGTATCTGAGGAAGAGGATGTAGAATGTGATTATGAAGGTACGATTAAGAAGGTAATACTGAAATGTTTAGTGACCAAGAAGAAGAGTATTTTCTCAGTAATAGGCATGCACAAATAAACTGACACTTTCAGATTGCTTACAACTCTGTACACCGTGGTCACAGAACACCGCTTCAGACTATGTTTGGGCATACAATCTATGGGAAAACTCGAAGCAGAGAGATTATCACATTCAATCGAAGAGATATATCAACTAGCTACAATGATGTAAGACGTTCTAGAAACCTCATTTGTACTTACACCCTGCAGTGATCAGGGGAGGATCGGGTACCAGTTCCAAGTTGTTTTTCTAATGATGGCTGGGCATTCGGTGCATTCGACAATGAAGATTTTAAAGACACTTCATCCATTTCAGGAACACAAAGCAAGCATTACACAGCCCAAGTGCTGTACCAAGAAACAACAAATTTTCCTAAACCCAAACCAACTTTATCAAACACAAACCTTTTCAAGTCCTTACATCCTTCAAAAGATAAACTTCCATGTCAGATTGTTCCTAGTCATCCTAAGCCAGTAATGAAACCTAGACTGTCTCCAGACTTTCCACTCGCAGAAAATATGACTATTGATTTGAAAGAGAATGCTCTAGAGGCAGTTGAACAGTATATAAAGCAGGAGTTTATAATATCCATGGTGCGAAGTGGACTCCCACATTCCAAAGCTGAGCCAGGTCAGCTACCGCCATGGGGTGGGATACATGCCTTTATAACATCATCACAAGTGCCTTTAATTTGAGTAGGTTTTCTACCTGTCATTCCATCCCCTGTCACAGAGTAAGCAACTGTTCACAAAGCTCTCACCAACTTTCAGGCATGTAGAAGAAAACTAAATCAAGATTGCACAGCTATTGTCTGTGATGAAGGTATTTATCATAATGTGGCTGAAACTTCCATGAATGAGCCTAGCACATTTGATGAGCTATTTCCAATGTTGGGAATGTTTCATTTTGTAAAGGTACTTCTTCGATGTGCAGGCCGCTATCTGCATGGTTGCGGCACGGATGATGCTCTCATTGAAAGTGAAGTTTTTAGAGCAAAAACCCTAAACACTGTCCTCTCTGGTGGCCACTATGTCCATTCATTCAAGGGAATGTTAATCATTTCAGAAGTACTTGAGAATCCTATGTGCAATGCATTTTTGAAAGACAAAGATTGCCAATTCTCTTCTTATTGTTCAGTCAGTTGTTGATTTAAAGACTATGTTGCTTTCCAAGACTTGCCATGAATGTGTTCCTATGTTTGAAAATGTGGTGGCTAATAGTGATGAACTCTATCAGCAGTTTCAAACATTCTTACAAGAGTGTCAAGAAAAGTCAGAACTGTGTCATTATTTTGTGAATTTTCTAAAAATTGTCTCTGTCATCAAACAGTTAATTGCTGCAGACTGGGATGGGAACTGGGCATTGCATGTAGGATCAGTAGAGAATAGCATGGGCATTCTTTGTGAGTGTGATGCAATCAACTACCTAAGGTATTCATCTTGCTATCTGGAGAGAATCAAGGTACTGGAAATCACACACATTCCACACTGTACTGTACAACAAATTCTGCACGGGACATTTCGTTGTAAAGGATCGACCAGGAGCAGTATTCTTTGCTGTGGCAGGGGATATGAAGTTGGAACAATCCATGAACCGGTTCTTAAAGGGTCCCGGTGGTCATGTAGTTGTAGGAATGACTGGAAATATTGCTGCTGTGGCTGAGTTTAGCCTTTTATTTCATGAAATCATTTCAATAACAAATCTTCTCCAGTCCCTCACAGGTGCAGGCCTCATGGATCATCTGGAAACATCAATATAACATGATCTTTCATGCCAGAATGGATTGATTTTTTATAGGAACGTGAAGAAGCTATTGGACTATGTCAATGAACGAAGATACCCAGTCATCATTTCAGTGTCAAAAGTACCACTTCACAATATTGTAGCAAAGCAAATTGCAAATAACTCAGTTAAGGTAAGACTCCTAAATGCATCGGAGAATGGAATTGCAGCTTACATCAATTTCCAAAATGAGAGGTATTTGAGTAAGTCCAAAAAATCAGCGAGACAATATCAAAGGTAAACTTGTCATCACTTGATACACAGTACCTTCCGAGATCCAAATAAGCAAAGCTTCTAACTCTGTGAGGGAAGTTGCATCAGCACAGAGAGATGTGGAGATTGCACTTCTGCATGGCATGTCTCAAGATGAGGTGTATAGCCATGAACTTCTTACATCAAGCCCACTTTCGATGGAGATATTACAACCAAACCTCAGATAGCACAACTGATAACAGAACTGGAAAAAATCTAGCCTTGGATGACTATCAATATTCTCCAAACAATCAATGAAGTGCTTATTAAAGCCAAGAAACTGTCCTAACACAACAATGACTCACATTATATTTGACAGCTGCACTGACTGCTCAACAAAGGATGGAGAGTGCACTCGTAGGTCTATGAGAGAAGGTTCTGTTGACTGTCTGCTTTGAATGAATTGGTGTCCATTCCACATCAACTTGAAAAGTTCTGGAATTCAAGCCTTAACAAACAAAATCTACAACTACTTGCACGGCATGAAGGAAAACGTGGACTGAGATGTTGTTCTTAGTGGAATGATAGTCAATGAGGAGTTGGTATCAGCACAAATAAAAGTTTGTGACTCACCTGCTAGTGATCTACCAACCTTGAACAATTGGCAGGAGGAGGTTGATTGCATATCATTCCTCATTTACAATGGACAGTTAATTGAGACTGATAAGAGATTTACGAAAGTAAGTATTTCATATGTTCAAGCACTTAGTTTGAGAGACTTTTTGTGACAGTAATTCAAACACATTACACCAGCATGTTTGCATGAACAGAGCATCGAAGTGCATGACTCACTGCATCTACACAATGTAGGTATATTGTCAGGGAGTAGTTTCAAACACTTCTGGGGAAGAAGAGTTCCATCTTGATTCCTCCATCAATAATTGCATGGTTTGAGAGCACAAGGTTCCTCATCAAGCAAGGTGAGTGCATTTCGTGTCTCATAAAAGGCCCTTTACAAATGCCCCTGTGTAACACTTGATGTTGGCGGCAACTCATTCAGGCCTATCACAGAATTTTGATGCAGCTCTACTCTCAGCTGATCAAATGAAGTGGATGTTCGTTTCTTTGTGGTCCCAGCCCACACACGCACAAGATATTGCTCAGTAAGATAAAGTTCTGTCTCAGAAAGAATGGCTGATTCTCCAAATCTAGATAGGTCTGGTAGTGGCTGGCTTACTATAGTAGAGTGCTTTGTCCCAACCTTGCTGGGAGCACCATTTCCTTTCAATACATGCACTTGAATTAGAACTCGACAGGTTTCATCTCCTAATTTTTGGTGAAGGCTGGTGTGAAGTGGAACCATTCCTCGCCTTTTGCAAGCTCCAAACCGAACCCAGAGCTCCTGTAATCCACCATCTTTAAACACACTGATATACCGCAACAGTAGAACAACAGTGTCAGTATCATTGGACATCATTATGGCTTTTTTACATCCCTGGTTAAAGGTAAGTTTCCATGTTACACGATTCCATGATTTCGATGTATTGATGGTTCACATTATCATTTTACTTATGGAAAATTGTTAGGTGGGATTGCTTCTATAGTTATGGAATTGTTAAGTACAGATGCAAAATACATATAATTCTTATGAGTTTTGTTTTAGTTACCAGGTCATTTACCGTATAATATAAAAAATAGTTTTGAAAATCATTTGTACGTTTCAAAATGAGTCAGAAGACATGACATTTCATTTCATCCTTATGTGCTGGCCTGAATAAAAGTTAGTATATAATATCCCATTTCCGGCCGCCATCTTGGATTATCGCCCCTAGCGGCCATTTGCCCCAGTTTTGGAAAAAGCACCTGTCATTTTTTTTTTATCCTTAACCAATATATTTTCAATATCTGAAGTCGAAATTAGGGGACCTTGAAATGTATACGGGCTTAATGGCCAGGGTCAGGGGTACTGGTAATTGAGGTCTTCCGAGGGAGGACGAGACTCCTGGAGTGGCCCCACTCAGGCCCAGATGAAATTAGACACCTGGGAACAATTAAGGAATCGAGGATGAGATGGAACGAAATTCTCTAGATTAACCAAACCCAAGAATGAGCACAAAAAAAAAAAAGAAAAAAAATTAGGACCCACAAATTAAGAGGAAATTAATGTGTTCATGGTATCTTAAGAGTATAGGTAAAATCACTTGATTAAAGTTAAGGTATTGCAAGATACTGTAATCACCTTCCGATCAAGGTGTAATAATAATGGTAATAAATGACACAGAAAGAGACTTTGGCAGTCTTCAAAAACGTTTATGCAAAGCTCAGGACATTAATTTGTATACAGAGGAGATAAATAATTCCGAAACGCGCTTAGTAGTTACTTAGATTTTCTTGCAAGTGAAAAATTCAGGATCGTGATATCGAGGTTTTTATGTTAAATTTTTGCTGGTATTTATAATACTAAAAATATTTTGAGTGCTCAAATCTAGCCTGAAACCTCCTGTTGTTTGAGGACAACTTCAATATTAGATTCAAGAATAATATAACATCGAAATTTACAAGAGCTGTTGATTGGAAAATCCTTAAAAGAGACAAAAATATTAAGATTAAAAATATCGTAGAAAGATATTTAAATTCTGAATATGTCGTTTCAGAAACACAAATAAAAAGTCAACAAGACACCTCAGAATGATCTCAGTTAAGAAATCAGGATAAAAGATTAATTCTATAAAATTATTATTGTAATTATTCAGAAGATGTAGAACCCTATTCTTAATGAACAAGCCCACCACAGGGGCCATTGACTTGAAATTCAAGAAGCTTCCAAAGAGTATTACAGTGTTCATTAGAAAGAAGTAAGAGGAGGTAGTGGGAGATGCCGAAAGAAGAGATCTCACTTATCAAAAAAGGAAAAATAAATTAGGAAAAAATAAATAGATAAAAATATCAGTAAATTATTGAAGCTAAATTGTACTTTTTTAAGCTACGAACATAAAAGAGATTCTAGGAAATTATCGTTATCATTTTCAATGCTTGTTCAGATTACTTATCGGCGCTTCCCATCCAGTAAAATATATGTTTCCACGTCATCCCAAGCCCAAATAGGTCTCAGGTCACAGATCACTTCCGACAGGGGTCAATTCCCACCTTCGCTGACCTTCAGTGAACATTTCACCAAAAAGGTCTCGCCATTTCTCCAAACAGCTCAGGAAGAAAGGAGGAAGAGCCATTCGCTCAGCAATAAAGCAGGCAGAGGTCTTCCTTAATGAAAGGTCCCAGATGCCTTCATAACAAGGCCATAACTTCTTCTTCTTCTGCTGAGACCCAGAAGGACATTTCTCGGGACGGCTCCAAAGAAGGCGATTGTCAACAACTTCTTCTTTATCCTCGGACTTCTTTTCACGGAAGGAGATGAAGTGAATATAAGAGAGGGAGAGAAAGACGAATAAGAAGTGTTTGTTATTATTATTATTATTATTATTATTATTATTATTATTATTATTATTATTATTATTATTATTATTATTCAACATTACGCTGTTTACCCCTAACACCGGATGGCTCCCAAAAAAAGACGGAGCAATGATCAACATAGTGGATGAGGATAGCTCTCTCTCTCTCTCTCTCTCTCTCTCTCTCTCTCTCTCTCTCTCTCTCTCTCTCTCTCTATATATATATATATATATATATATATATATAATGTATGTGCGTGTGTGTGTGTTTGTGTGTGTGGGTATTTACGAAAAATTACAAAACCTTAAAAGCTTTCGTCCAACTTCTGTGGACTTGGTCACTAAAATGAACTGCAGCAAAGAACGATGTCAGAAGAAGATAAAAAAAAGATAGAAAGAGAACAAGGCAATAAACAACAAGTAGTCGAAATAATGTTTTCCGTGATGCCTGTGTTGCCATCAGATATGTTACTGAGAGCAATGAACGCTCTTACATCGATCCTCCTGATTCTTCTCTCCCAACTTTTCCAGTTTATGACTTTCCCATGCTTGAGGTCAATGGAATGTTCCAACTGGAATGTTCCTATTCCCAAGAATGTTTGGCGATTGGGCTATAAACATTTCCCATACGACAGAGCTATAATCATTCCCCACAAAGAAAGGCTGCAATATGCAAAATTTATCATGACTGATACAGGAATGATTTCATTATACGACGTACAATGATAATCTCTCTCACAAAGAAGTGATACATTACTGTTAAATTGCAATGCAATTTCCAACGAAAGACTCCGGAATCACTCTATTACACGACTAAGGTAAACTCACAAAGATTATTTTGCGTTCAAAAACTCATAATACTCCAAAACATGAACGCTTAACTTCACATAACACAAATTTTTTTTTTTTATGGTGACCTAAATATGCTTTCGCCATGATAAGTCATTTTGTGGAAATGCCGCCACAATATTTCAGTCCTACGCAATTAGATCTCCCTTACCCATTTCGTTTTATATAAGAATATAATTACGCCTGCCTCTCCATTAGATTTCCCCGACATTTTTAACGTATCACTAACCTGAAACTCATTAACTCACTTGCCGTCTGGTTAATATGCACAGAACATTAAGTTTCACTTTCACGTTGAACCAGAATGCTAATGAGGAATTATGCTCTATTATGTAAATCCTTTATATATATATATATATATATATATATATATATATATATATATATATATATATACACACATATACATATACATATATATATATATATATATATATATATATACATGTATATGTATCCAACAGCACGAGGGGACGTGTGCTTGAGAATATTATAAAATCCACATCAGGAGGTGAGTGAAAACCGGGACTTGGAACAACTACTTTCGTAGTTTATTCTACATTTTCAAGTTTACACTGAATACAAAAGAAGTTGACAGAGCCTTATATGCAAAAACAGAAGGGGGAAGGGGTTACAGTTTGTTAATCTGGGCAGCATGATCTTTAAACAAAAAAGACAGGGAGAAAGGATCAAGGGATAATCCAGGGCGGAGATTATCATTCCTGGTGGACGTAGCTTCAATAAACGCAGTCTCTAGCAGATTCCTTTCCTGATGGTCGCTGACCTTGTAGATTATCACCGACTTACCCCAGTTCATCGCATGGCCTGTCTTAAGCCAATGATCCACAATGCCATTATTTTATAAACCTCTTGGAATGGCATATTTGTGTTGGGAGCTTCTTACTTTTAGTCCTTTCAATGTTTGAAGGAATACTGTATATAAAATTGTCTGAATTGGGCAGGCTATTCTTAATAAGTTTATTTCTCAAAATATTATTATATTTAAATACTAAGTTAATATCAGTAGTTTTTAAAACAGGCACTGCAGAAATGAAATTAAGATTAAATGGTAAACGGAGAATATTCTTAAGTTCTTTGTTAACATTGGTTGGATTGTAGTATGTCTTTTTTTCTTTATTCTTACAAAGTTCTAAAATATATGGAGAGTATTATAATGAGTCTCCTATTTTATCAATAATTTTAAACGCCTCATTCAAAAATTCAGGACTACAAATTCTAAGAACTCTAAGGTACATACTGGAAAATGTTGACACCTTAATTTGTTTAGCATGGTTAGAGTAAAAATTAATATATGACGAATTATTATTCGTGGATTTGCTATATACATTAAGACAAAAATTGATGTTGTTTCTAATAACTAAGACATCCAAAAATGATATACAATTATTTTCTTCATATTCTGTTGTGAATTTTATGAATGGTACAAAATTATTAATTGTTTGCAAGAAATCAGGAATATTTACATTTTCTTTTACTATACAAAAACAATCATTTACATATCTAACCGAATAGACTTCTTGGAATAAGTCCATATTCAAAGAATTCCATGTAAAAATTAGAAAAGTGGCGAAATAGGGTTCCCCATAGCCACGCCAAATATTTCTTCGTGAAAATTACCATTGAAAGTGAATTTACAATTTTTTATACTGAGGGATATCAAATTAATAATAACATTAGTGGGTATTAATAATAACATTAGTGGGTAATTCTAGATTGTACAAGTCCAAATGTTGTGATAAATATTGAAGTAAGTCACCAGTAGGACTTGAGTGAGTAGAGATGTCACATCAAAACTGGTTAATTTGTCAGTACTGGATAATTCAATATGGGAAAGTCTAGCGCAGAAATCAACAGAGTTTTGTAAATGGGAATTTGAAATAGTACCCAGAATAGGTGATAGTAATTCAACTGCACATTTAGAAAGTTTATAACTAATAGAACCGGTTGAACTGATAATGGGCCGAATAGGAAAATCTCTTTTATGGGTTTTGATTAATCTGTACATGTAAGGTAAGGATGGGCCAATCGTTGACACTTTCTCTTTTATTGAACCGAATTCCTATAGTAGTTTTTATTTTAGAATTTAAACTTTTTATGACATCACCTCATGGGTCTTTCCGTAGTTTTTGTAAGTACTGGAATCAGATAATAAGTTTTCCATTTTTTCAACATAGCTAATTTTATCCATTATTACAAAACAATTGGATTTGTCAGCTTTAGTAATGTGCAAACTTTGATCTTTCTTCGTTTCGTGAATTGCATCTATAAACCTTTTTTGGGAAATTTACTATTTTATTAGGCATTTGAAGTAAGCTGAAGAATAGACTTTTAACTAAATTCACTGAAGTTGATACAATTAGGTTTTTCTTTTCCAGTTTGGATATCTCTGAGATGATGTTTGTGCATGAAATGTCATCATTAATAGAATATGATAAGCCATAGCCTAAAGCACATTTAAGATTCTGTTCGAGAGGTTTATTACACAATCGTCTTTATGTTTGTTGTTCCAGTCACTTATCTCAATGAGACTTTTTAATCTATGATCCAGGTGGTGAAATAGTTTGTTTGGCGTCAATCAAAGCTATTATAAATTCTGTTCAGTAGCACTGTTATCCAATCGGGGGGATTCTATTCATGAAATGAAATCTATCCATTCTCAATTTCTTGAAAATATTGAATTCGAGCCTTCTTGTCTTTTCTATGTTTCCTGAAGGAGATGACACGCAATTCATTGAAAGGAAATTCACTGTCCACTCGTAATCGTCTAGGCAATAATGACTTTAGGATCACTTGTTCTTGTAAACATTTTTGAAGGAATTTCCGTCGAAGCCGAATACTGAGTGCTTTCACCAATATCCGTTCGAGATTGAAAAGAACATCTGCCAGAAAAGGGAACAGAAGTAGAAAGTTTCTCGTGCCATCCATATCCAATGTAGCCGAAGGGACGCGTGCTTGAGAATACTATAAATTCACGTAAGATGGCGAGTGAAAACCGGGACTTTGAACAAGTGCTTCGTAGTTTATTCTACAATTTCAAGTTCACACTGAGTACAGAAGAATTTGACAGTGCCTTATATACGAAAACAAGAGGTGGGGGGCGGGTTTACAGTTTGTTAATCTGGGCAGCGTGTTCTTTAAACAGAAAAGAGAGGGACAAAGGATCACGGGATTTTAACTCGCCTTCTGACGTGGATTTTATAATATATATATATATATATATATATATATATATATATATATATATATATATATATATATATATTATATATATATTATATATATATTATATATATATATATATATATATATATATATATATATATATATATATATATATATTATATATATATTATATATATATTATATATATATTATATATATATATATATATATATATATATATATATATATATACAGTATATATATATATATATATATATATATATATATATATATATATATATATAAATATCATATATATAATTATATATAAAATACATTATGTATATGTATATATATATACACACATAATGTATGTATGTATGTATGCGTTAGTGTGTGAGAGGCGTAAACTGAACACAGAAAGAAACGTTTGGGAGAATGAAACGTTTATTGGTGAAAATTCACGAAGAGGAAATTCTGAATGACGTTGATCTCTTTATTGAAGCATTGCTGTCAGCATATGTCGACAGACACTTCAAACAACGACTCATTTAATTTAATTGTATACAAGGTGAAAATCAGATACTGCATTAGGATGTTCTGTTCAAATCCACATTGCTGTGTGCACTTACTGTAAAGAGCTTGCGAAATATTCCTTCTGTATACACCATTCTGTATACATCATTGTGCATACATTAACCTTTCAATCATGCCAATATTAACCAAGTTTATTTGAGCAAAATGACCTTTGACAGACACTTCCTCAAAAAAATAAATATAAAAAATAACGTGTTGAAAAACAATCGTTCTAAAAATGGAAAAATTCCTATTTAATTAG
>JANJGK010000027.1:6518122-6523122 GCA_039081455.1 Macrobrachium rosenbergii | reverse complement strand
AGTCAGATTAGGAATCCTCATTTTCTAGTCTGACGATTCTGATTCGTTCCGTGATTAGAAAATATCAATGATTAGAGCATTCCTGTGACTTTAGTTTCAGTTTACCAGGATGTTGTACCAGGTTTCCTGAGAACAAAAGTCGCGTCTATACGAAAATGTGTGAGATCATTCTCGGTTGAAAATCTCCTTGAAAGCTGATCTCCTTCCTCAGGTTTCAGGGACATTTTGGCCCGAGAGAACCCAGACATTCTGTGTAAAGATGACACCTTGCCTTGGAAGAAGTCTCGAGAGCAAAGAGGCTGTCTGTTGTCTGTTTATTCAGAAAAGTGGCTGGAAGATTTTGCTTGAAACAATATGGTATAGTTTCATTTTTGTAGCAAAAGCCATTCGTTTAAAAGTTTTCATAAGGGTGAAGAAGAGTTTGATGAATAAAAGGAGGGTAATGGGGGTCACGAATTCAAGTAGAGATGGTACTACACTGAATCAAGCTGGCCGTATGTGCAATCAGCTCTCATTCATAGCATTAGATAAAACAGTAAAGCATCGCCAGTTTTGCAGACCAAGGAGTCAAATACGTGACTGTGTGACTATTATGCAAGACGGTATCAGGCTTTGTAGTCGTTTATCTTGTATAAAAAGAAACCACTTACACAATAATACAGGAACAAGAGGCAGATATTTTGTTCCTGTCAAAGAAACGCTTCTTTGATGATGTATAAATGAGGCATTTTGAGTCAAGAAGAATACGAAAGAAATAGTTATAGAAAGCAAAAAAAAAAAAAAAAAAAATTACATACAAGAAGAAGGGGCAACGAATGAATAGAAAGTTGTCCTTTACGTAGAAAACTTCAGTGAAAACATCAGACTGACTGAGTGAATCTTGAAACTGTTGCTGTTGCTATTTCTGTCTCATCCTCAGAACGCTTCCCTTCTAGACGATTGCAGCAATTAGACTAACTTGCCCCTAGCCATAAAAAACTCCTCAAATAAAAACTAATAATTGCAAAACGTTCTTGAAATGTTTTCTTTGAAATAATTCAGATACACCAGATTTACAGAAATGTCAGAACGAAAGTTGGAGGTGCTTTGCCTTCCTCAGGAAAGATCTGTTCAGGAAATGTACAGTTGCCTCTTGATGATGTACGTCACATGCAATGTAACAACAGGCAATGCTTGTTGACTTATGACAGCATCCCTATTTCACATTATTTGAAGAACAAACTCTAATTTCATATCTACGGACTTGACACTTATATTCATAATAATAGCATTCTAAGTTTTCCCTAAAAAACAATTAATATATCATTAACGATAAACCTAATCTTCCTTTTCGTTCTGTGGAGTGAAGGAGAATTTTATCCTTATGTACTGTGAGACAGCATCTAGTATCCTGCATTGCACCTTTCCGGTATCAAATTCTCACGTCAAGTGTAATTTCACTTAGAGAAACAAAACGCAAATTCTTTCAATAAATTCTTTCTAATGGAGAACAGGAGACCATTCCACGTCCTGCATTTACATTCAACAACAATAAATATTTGACAAGAGACTAAAAGAGTGGAAGGACCCAAATTGAATGGCCAACATTCGTTCTAGGAGAAAAGGCATTTGTCCTGAAAATACATTCAGCTCCTGATTTCGTTATAGCAGCCATTTTATATATGTAGATGCAGAGAGATGTATCAGTTTGAAACCCAACGAACAGGAATAAATTTATTGTTGATAAAACAGCAGATTTCTGGTATTAAGGAAGCTTTCTACGTTTTATTTTAGTGAAAAGTTTTATTACTTTTTATTATTATTTTTTCCGAATTTCTTAGGACATCTAACATTTTCTCATTCTGAGAGAACGTCGGTTTCCGAAACATCTTCATTTATTTCTTCAAGGACAATAAGCTACAATATAATTAATGTTCTCAGGAAAGAGCTTTGACGAAACATTTTACTGAATAAGCAAGTGTTATGTTCAGTATCTGATGAGGAGTGTTCAACAAGGTATGCTAATTGTTTGCATATTAGGTGACAATAGTTAATAAATATACTTTTAGGGGATATTAAGTCAATTGGAACTTCCTAAAGAATTACTTTTCCTCGCGTAAAGGCTCAAGGAGTAAAGGGGAGGCCTGTCTTCCTGTCAATTTTGAGAGAAAGGCCAAAGAGTGAATAAGGATCTCGCTCGAATTACACACCAGTACTTGAACATGGAAATTGCAACCTATATCAACAACGAACATGGAAATACACAAAGAAGATTAAAGAGTAACTTGTGTTGTGCTCTATGTGACTAATCACGTGTCCTAACTACGCCCAATTTATCTGAGACTCTAAAGACAAACAATTCAGTAAAAGCAAACAGGATTTATTATCAACTCGTCTTCCTTTTCAAATTATCATTCTTTCTCTCTCATCAATGCTCGTTTGAAAATCCTGGCTCATAATTCTCCACTTGAGAGAACCCCCAAAAACTGTGGGGTCAAACTCCGTGATACTTATTATTTGTCCCTCTAACATTATATTCTGCTTATGCAAATATCAAAGTCTGAATACAGAATAAGATTTGCCTTATTGAAAAAAAAAATCTTTGAGTAAAAAATGTATATGGCATGTTTTCTTAGCTTGCCGCCCCCCCCCCCCAAATATATATATATGGCCATTTCCTCGGTAGAATTATGGTAATATATTGCACCCATCTCGCACATGCCTGCAGAATGACCGTATATTGCAAATAACCTACACCAGAATGGAATGGACAGCTGTACTTGATGTCAAAATGCGCCTGTGTAAATTCTGACGGTACTTTCATCATAAAAGTTGTTTCATCAAATTTAGATTATTTTAGGTTTTATTTAGCTGTATCTTGTATTATCTACTATTTAGTCCATTCTGGAATGTGTGTGTGTGTGTGTGTGTGTGTGTGTGTGTGTGTGTGTGTGTGTGTGTGTGTGTGTGTGTGAGAGAGAGAGAGAGAGAGAGAGAGAGAGAGAGAGAGAGAGAGAGAGAGCGAAATGAAAATAATTGTAAATCCTGCTTTCCGTGAAGAGAAACTTTTACTCAGCGTCCGCGGCCTTCATAAAATACCGCTTTATATTTTCTGATTTCTAAACACTGACTGTGACAAGCAGACCACCGACATAAGAACTTCCTTTGCCGTTATGATTTATGCATCTGGAGAAAGAGAGAGAGAGAGAGAGAGAGAGAGAGAGAGAGAGAGAGAGAGAGAGTGAGAGAGAGAGAGAGAAGGTATCATTGGGTAGACACTGTAGTAGTAGAGTTTTAATTACCTTAAATCTTTTGAGAAATGTTTCCACTTCTTAACCGATATTTACACGAAAGTTGAGATTATAATTGTGGAGTCTCTGATGCTAATTTTGAAAAAGATGAAAATAAAAGTTACTAATTCTGTTGGAGGGTTCCATTTATCAACTTTGCCTATTTTTTTTTTTATTGTTGAATCCAAAAGTCTTTATATTCTTGTTTTAATGATTCTATAAAACTATTTGAGAAAAGTATTCTTACATTCATTAAAAGTCACACAAATTCAAAGTGGCCTCAGCATTCAAGACAAGCCTGATACATTGATAATTGTATCACAGCAATAATAAAGAACAACTTGCTGAGAATGTTCAGTGTGTTTATTGCAAGCAGCGCAAACTGATGCAGTTTATATAAACAAGAACCAACACAAACTTGTATTAGGTGTGTGCAATTGTATAAAAATTGTTCTACAACAAGAGCTAAACGTCAAAACTCTGAAGAAACAAAAGAAGGGGTCACAATAAGGCAGACTAGAAAAAATTTAAACTCCTCCCTTCAAAGTTCAGCAATCCATAATCTGTTAATAACTTCTTAGTGACATCAAAGACATGTTTCCCCTAATTCCTTAATGAATGAACTCTGATACCTAAAAACAGTTCGACAAAATTCTCATTTAAATATTCAAGAGTAACTTCCTCTTAACTGCTAAACATAAACTATGAAATGACATTGAATATTTTCCTACCATGTATATTACCATGACCATTTCCCTCGCTCCCATAAATACCATAATGGAATGTACCTTTTCCAGTAGCATTCCGGTTCAGTTCAAGTGAAATTGAATATGTTTTGGTTACAAATCTAAGAGTTAAAATCAGGTTAGTGATGTGTCAACAATACCTGGAAATTGCCATGATAAATATATAGAAATATATTTATGAAACGAAAATATATCGGGAAAGGAAATGTAATTAATTACTCAGGGGAAAAGATCGCTGTATTATCTACGCCGCAGACATACAATCCCTGAACTAATTATTTAATTCTCGGATTACATTCCAGTTGGATTATTATTATTATTATTATTATTATTATTATTATTATTAACACTAAAAGGTTATTAACTTGAAAGAAAGAAGAGCAGAGCGACGATGTCAACCGATCAATCAGCCAAACTCCGAGTGACAAAGAATAATTCTGGTTGATCTTTCACCTCAGTGAATCATCTAATCTCTTCTAAAACCTTCATTCATTTCCATATAAGCTAATATCTCAATAAATGCTTCAGTTCCTCTTTATTCTATTAATAATCTCAAATAAATTTGTTAAAGATTAATAATTCCTCTTTTCCTGCCGGTTTTTTAAGGCCCTGTAAACTCTGGGATTCTTTCCTTTCCTCCGTGTTTTAAGATGACCACATGATTCTGATTTCGTCTTTCAATAAATCTTTTGTGGTCAGCAAATTGACAAATTTGATTTTTTAAAGACAACCCGTCACTGAGAATTTAAAAAAGGTAATTTACCTTGATTTCTCTGCTATGTGAATTAAACCAGAGAATATATATTTTTTTTAAATGAAAACAAATGAAAAGCTATTTTGGTAGAAACCAAATGTAAATTTATCGAAAGATTTAACATGAAGGACGATAAAAACAGAAAAAAATAAATATTTTGAGAATCATTTCCTTGTTTTGCTGACTTCTGAATTTTCCTTTCGTTCAGTAAACTTGGAATTCTTAATTCTT
>JANJGK010000027.1:6488712-6518022 GCA_039081455.1 Macrobrachium rosenbergii | reverse complement strand
GATTAGCAGAAACACTGAACTCAGCATAGCCATGTATCCTCTGATCTTAGAGGAGGACAGGCCCCTAGATGTCCTTAAGTACAGGAGAAATTCGGCAGTGTCTGCTACAGACGTTTTAGAAGATGATATGTCATGTCTTCTACACCAGGCTCTGAAGATTGTCCACTTGGCTTGACAGACTGTCGGAAGAAGAGCGCCTACACTTGGCAATAGCCTCTTTAGTTTTTCTTGAAAACCCCTTCTGTCTAAGAGTTTCCCGACAGTCTGAACCCTGTCAGGGCCAGAGTGGACAACCCTTGGTGGAGCCACCTGAAATGGGGTTGTCTGAGCAGACTTGGTCACTGTGGTAACAACCCTGGGAAGTCCGTCAGCAGCTTGAGGAGATCTGGGAACCATTCCGGTCGTGGCCAGAACAGGGCCACTAGAGTCATTGTGACGTGCATATGGTTGTGAAACTTGAGGACTTATCGTATCATGCAGAATGGCAGGCATGCGTAGAGACCCTTATTCAACCAGTCATATAGCATGGCGTCCGTTGCCTGCGCTAGAGGGTCTGGTACTGGAGAGCAAAAGACTGGGAGATGATGATTCCTATAAGAGCTCTCCCCACAGCTTCCACAGATCCTTGCACACCTGCAGATGAAGAGTCCACTCTGTGGGGAGCACCTGACTGTGACAGCTCAACCCGTCTGCAAGGACATTGAGCTTGCCCTTTATGAACCGTTTCACCAACTTGGTTTGGTTATGATCTGACCATAAAAGAAAGGTTCTCGCTGTTTCACAAAGGGAGAACGAATAAGTTGTCCCTTGCTTCTTTATATATACATCAGTACTGTAGTATTGTCCAAGTGTATGGTCACTGCTTGACTGCGGATTATTGAAGCAAACTGCTGGAGGCACAGCTGAATTGCCATCAGCTCCTTGAGGTTGATGTGCCAGTGAATCTGCTCCTGGGACCTAGTTCCTGACACTTCTTGGGTGCCTAGAAGTGCTCCCCAACCCAGATCCAACACGTCTGCATAGAAGTCTAGTTTGGGTTCAATGGAAGAAGGGACTTCCCTTCTGAAAGCCTGCCTTCTGACTTCCACAACCGGAGATCCTCCTTGATTTCTTGATATCGGGAAGACGAATGTGTCTGGATGAGCTTTCCTGTCCCAGCTGGCCTGCAGACAAAACTGACGAGTTCTCATATGTAGCCTTCCTGGGGAAACAAACTGCTTCATGGAGGCTAAGGTACCTAGAGGGCTCATCCACTGGTTCATTGAACAAGTTTGGTAGGCGAGGAACTTGTCGACTTTCTTCAGGCATGACTGAACTTTTTAGGGTGACGGAAAAACCAGAAAACTTTGAGAGCTTATCATTATCCACAAATAGAGAATCACCTGTGATGGAACCAGCTGGGACTTCTGAAGGTTGATTAGCAGACCTAACTCGTGATAAACGAAGGGTCTTCTGAAGGTCCTCCATGCACCCCTCTTTCGATGGTGATTGAAGGAGCCAATCGTCTAAGAAGAGGGAGATGTTTATCCCCATCAGATGAAGCCAACTGGAGAGCAGAGCAAGGACTCGGGTGAACCACTTGCGGAGTGGTCAAAAGACTGAAGCCTAAGGCCTGAAACTGGTGCACTCTGTTGCGAAACACACAACGTAGATACTTCCCGTATTCTGGATGTACAGGAACGTAGAAATAGGCATCTTGCATGTCTATAGTAGTTGCCCTGGTGAATGGATGGCATAACAGAGTAACTTATTTCCCTCTTGAATTTTGTTTTTTGGATAAAAAAATTCATGGTGCTTACGTCCAGTACTGGCCTCCAACCTGTGATGCCTTGGGGACTACGAAGAGACTATTGTCAAAACGGTTCGACTGGATTTCTTCAACTTCCTCGATGGTCGTTTTCTCAAGAAGCATCATTGGAGAGGGCCGAATACTTCTCGGATCCTACCAAAAATCCTGAACAAGTTCAAAAGTTGGTCAAGTTTTGTAGGGGAGAACATCACTTTAGCGGCGATGAAGGCTGACCTAGACAAGTCAGTAAGTCCTGAGAAGTCCCCCTAGGAGGAGGCAGCCACTCCCAGTGAGGGAGCTTCTCCAGTCTCGTACAAAGAACACCACCTACCTCCAGCGCACAAGACAAGAGGGGGCGGTAGCTGAGGGAAAACTTCCCCTGCTCTCTCTCCTCTGAGAGCCAGCCATCCAGATCATTGAGAGCCTTCCTAACAGAAGATGAAAGCACCATCTTTGGTAACCTGGAGGAGTCGGATGGCTTGTCACTGATGAAAAATGTCAAAGCCGGGAAGCTTGGGGATGGAGACTAGAAGAATCCTGGAAAGTTCTGCAGCAAGTACGTCAATAAAGCTGCATAAACTGTCGGAGGGGAGCCCTGATCCACTTCAAATTCACCTTCATCCTCCGCAAAATGTGGGATAGAAGCAAATCTTGAGGGGCCTGGGCCGAAGGCGGCTCTCTCTTGAGCAAATACAAGATATCTGCCAGCTGATACTGAATGGGAACTAGCGATGGGTCCGTTGTGTCTGCAGAAGGCATCTGAGCTGGAGTTTTGGGTGCTGAAGGGCGCTCCGATACTGAAGGGTGCTAGGGTACTGAAGGGTGCTCGGGTGCTGAAGGGTGCTCGGGTGCTGAAGGGTGCTTGGGTACTGAAGGGCGCTTGTGCGATGACAGGTGCTCAGGTGCAAGTGGAGGAGGGTGCTCAGGTGGTAATGGGCGCTGGGGAACTACCGAGCGTTCAGGTATTGCTGGAAGATCGGTTGCTCTTGGGAACTCAGGCGCTACTGGGCGCTTATGAGACAATGGAGATAAGTGTTCTGGGGAATTCCGGAAGCAACAAGAAGGCTGCTGCGATGGCTTGCTAAACTTCTTGTAAGGCACTGGAGGGGAGCGGACCGTGTCCCCTGCTGGCCTTTTTGGTGGCCGCGATTCATCACTAAAGCGCCAGCAGTGCCTATTCTTGGGGCTGCAAGCCTCGGAACTCGAGGATAGCCTACTCACTTCTGTTTGGATGCCTTTCCAATGGCTATCCTTTGCTGCGACCTGGGAAGCTGCAACAGGCCTGACTGAGGCCGTGACTGCCTGTGGGCAGACCCCACCGACCTCCCTTGGGCCTCTGGTATGACTGCTCCCAGGTGTAGGGGAATATGCCAGTGACCTTTGCCTAGGTGCGTCGGCGGGACAAGCAACCGCCACCTCCACTGACACTTCACTAACACTAGCACTTTTTTCCCACTTCGTCCATAAGGACACGTATTGAAGTACTCAACTGGGTCACAGTATCCACAATTAACCCCATTTTGACATAAAAATTACGTATAAGTTTCAACTCGAGGCTGGCAAGGGGGGTCAGGTTTGGAAGCAGTAGGCTGAATAGTCAGAGAATTGGGAACAGGTGGCACAGTGGGAGCAGGTAAAGGTAAAGCAGGAATATCATCATCAGCAGAACTTACTATGGTCTTGCTATCTACTGTCTGTTTTTTGGCTCTAGCGGCCACCTTACGTTTCCTGTCTCTGTCTACTTTTGCCAAATGAGACCCCAAAACCTTCCATTTTCTAGCATCCCTCTCTGAACATTCATCACATTTTCGATCAACTCAAAACTCTTGTCCCCTACATTCTACGCACATAGAGTGAGAGTCATTTCTCTTTAGTGAGCCTAGTATTGCAGCCTTTGCTGCAGTAGCGTAAGCTAGCAGCACTAGTCAGACATACTAGGCTAAGTCTAAGAATTCAACAATTGAGTTATAATGTACGTCAAATTGAAGAAAAAGCTACCTAAATTGAAAATTAAGTCTTGGTAAGAGAGAACCTAACAAATACAAAACCTGTAGGCTACCAGTAATTCACCCAAAGAAGAATCTCAAAAGGAAAAGTGGCGAAAGCTACTGCTCACAACTGACCCACTGTCAGAGCCGGCAGAAAAACAACTGAATCACGCTGTTGAAGCCGCTCCTCTCGTACCCCGAAAGTGGGTGGAGACTAGTCACCTACACCGACACTAGTGCTACCACAAACTTCAAAATTTTTAAGCTGCCGGCGAGTGAAACTATAAGCAATGTAATTACTTGGTAAGTTACATGTATAAAACTATTCTTTACCTTCATAATATACAGGCTAAGTAGTTTACGTCTGAATCATCTACAGTGTGTAGATGATGGTATGCAAGAACAGACATTATCACTAGTAAAATAGCTTAGCAAGGCATTTTTAGACCAAAACGTTGCAATAGAAACTTTTGCAAATCATAGGTGACATTGGAGTCAGGACAATTTCCAGTGCAATCTCAAGTTGAAGAAGCACAAATGGCAAATGACAAGGTAATGCTGAAGGAAAAATATTTTCCAAACCAGATGACTTGTTCCCTGATCTGTGTAAAAATTTAGGTTGCAATAATGCTCACTGTATTTAGCATAGTTCTGAAAGTAAAACCAGCAACAATAGTTGTACTCATACTACACCTGATTCCGCATTCAAATACTCATCCTACATACAACTGCCTCAATAAAATGATACAACAAAAATATATCAACTGAAATTGAGTTACAATAAAGCTATTCTACCATATAGGACTACTGTATATATACACACAGGAAAACTGTAAGGGAGTAAAGCACAATTTTTAAAATGTCCCTTGGCAAAATGGTAGAGAGTATTTGTATTCTGTTTTCTACTTCTTAACTACTCCCTTGGGTTCTTTTATCTCAAAGTTGTCTCACTTCATCCATCTTACAGCCATGCTGTATCAAACTCTTCCTGTGTTGACCAGAAAGGTCCCAACTTTTTTCAGAGTGACTTTTTCTTCCAAGTCGTTTTTAGTTCAGGAACAAATGCCTCAACCCTTAATATGACCAAGTAGTTTGGTTACAATAAACGGAATTGTAAAATAGAACAAGAAGCCCACAGACCATACCAGTTTCCTGAGCCATACCTTTTGATAGGACTCATCTCCTGTATTCATATTGAAATGACCCTTGTCATGGACCAGGGTTTGCATGATTGGAGCCATAGCTTGAATACATTTGAATCTATTCTATACTACTTATGGAAACTGTCAAGTTAGTTTTTTTGTTTTCATTTCTGGAAGTTTTAGGTAATACAAGAGTTAGGCCAAAGGCCAAGTTCTGGGAACTATGAAGTCATTCAGAGCTGAAGGCACAACTGAGAGTAAAGGTGGTTTGAGAGGTGTAACAGGAATAAAACCTTGCAGTTGCACCATGAAACAATTGTTAGGAGAGTGTGGAAAGTATGATGGAAGAGAATAAGAATGGGGGTACAGTAAAAAGAATGAAAGGGGTTGGCGCTAGGGGCCAAAGGTACATTGCATAGAACCTTTGTGTAATAACTACAGTGCACTGTGTGAGGTATACTGATGTTACTACTGTAACCCCCTACGGGAATGATTTTAGTCAGTGATTTTCAAACTGACCTAACCTTGTTTCCCGTATTTTTAATGATATCCCTTAGATGTGGCACTGAGTCTGGAAAAACTCTGACCCTTTACCCAAGAAGTTATGCCAGTTTGGTTGAAAGTGACCCCATGGTTCTGAAGAAAAAAATTGTGGAAAATTGACAACTGACAGACTACACATACAGGCCTAACCACAGAGATATACCAGCTTCAGTTAGAAAAGGCTTACCTGCTCTTCAGCTCAGTGAGCTAATATACTTGTACAGCATTAAACTTCAGTGCTATTGTACATAGACAGCATTAAATTCCAGTGTTATTGTACATTTTGACAGATACAAAGCGATACCACAGAACTTCAACAAAAAAAAAATATATATTTTGGTAAACAAGTAAATGCAAGCTAATGGAGAAAGATACCTTTACTTTTTAAGTCATTCAACACCCCAAAACAGAAGCAAAGTATTTCATATCAAGTCAAGAATCTTTAGACAAATCATGCATTATCCTCATCCTTTAGGGTAAACAGAATGCAATGTGCCTTTTATGGGATCCTACAGATTGCAATCAGTACCACTGCCTTCTGTAATTGACTCTTTGAGCAGAATTTAGGCCAAAGGCCAAGCACTGAGACATATGAGGTCATTTCGTGCTGAGATGGAAATTGAAAGGTGCAACATGAGGAAAACTTCAGGCACAGTTGCACTATGAATCAATTGTTAGGAAAGGGTTGAGGAAGGAAAAATGGAAGAAAGAGAATATGAATGGAGCTACAGTAAAAGGAATGGAAGGAGTTGCAGCTTGGGGCCAAAGGGAAGCTGCAAAGAACCTTAAGTGCGTAATGCCTACAGTGCACTGATGGCACTGCCCCCAGAAGGACTTTCAGCATTAATAAAGTCTACTATTTGAGTAAATTTAATGCAAACAACTTTAACTGCTTAAAAAGTTTGAATAATAATAATAATAATAATAATAATAATAATAATAATAATAATAATGTTGATATTTTGGCTCTTGGCCTCATACAAATACAGATTGCTGATAATGGACATGTGGTACAAAAAGAAAAGAATATCAACAGCTACACTATTTCCAGTGATACAGAGTACTCTCAGGTATTTGTTTAACAGCATGTTTGTTTTGTTCACAAAATTTATGACCTAATCAATCACTCAAAATCATATACTAGGGTAAGGACCTGGTACTCCAAGTTAGATTTGGTTAGGTTAGGTCATTTGTGAACAAAATGAACATCAGAAACGTTCAAAGTGCACGTTTAAATATGTATAGAAAAAAGAGAATTTCACAACCAGAAGTGAGATAATGCTTAAAAGTAAAATTTGACCAAATTTCTGCATTGAATGCAAAGCTTAATGACACCCAGAGCACACAGGCGCCTCTGCCACGACAAATTCTAGAGGATACTCCTTCCTTAAATGAGAATTCTCATTGAAAAAGCAAACTAAGATGACAAGAAGCTGTTTTTAGATTAGAGTACTTATTAAATTTGGCATTCAACCACAAACAGTTGTGGGGTAACAATACTTAGTCTATACTGTTTATGCCTACTGTCCAACCTCCAACACTGGAAGATTGAGGAGAATTTATCAGGTTCTCGAAAGCTCTTATTTTGTATACATGGATTTCTAATATATATATTCACATTTACACCTTATGGATTTCTTCACCACTGGACGATACATTAGGTACAGAGAATATCTTCAGATCAAGAGAAGAAACATTATTAAATGGAATAGAATACAGAATATAAGCCCAAGGCCAAGTGCTGGGACCTACGAGGTCATTCTGCACTGAAAAGGAAACAGTTAAAAGGTTTATTGAAAGGTGTAAAAGGAGGAAAACCTTTTGCGGTTACACTATGAATCAATTGTCAGGAGAGGGTTGAGGAAAGCCACATGGAAGAAAGCAAATATGAAAGGAGGTACAGTAAAAGGAATGAAAGGGGTTGCAGATAGGGGCTGAAGGGATGCTGCAAAGACCCTAAAGTAATGCCTGCAGTGCACCACATGAGGTACGCTGCCAATACTATCCCTTTTCGGAATCCTATGTTTTAATGTGCGTTTTAAAAGTTTCTGACCTTGTTTCCTTTGGAGAGGCCTAACCAACCTGACCCAGGGTACCAGGCCCTAACCTCAGAATACAATGGCTGAAAGTAACGTTCTTCCCCACTCAACTAGACATCGACCTTTAGGGTCAGGTGGCTCCTATCCCCCAAGGTCAAGGTCAAGGTCAAGGTCACATAGCTATAAGCTATAGGTATAGCCTATAGGGTAGGATAGGTCACGACGCCCACAGTCACAATGGGAGCCTAGAAGCCAAAATTACGTAAATTAAAGTTAAATTCGCCAAAATCCGACGGAAAATGACAAATGTTTACGTTATATTATACAGTACTTTAACACTTACCGGCACTTGGGCGTTTTGGGCAGACTAACTTTATTTGCCTAATTAACCTATTTCCCGAGCCTGGCTTAAACTAAACTATACATATCTACCACCAGAGCCCAACTTTATAAAAGACGCTTTAAATTAACTAATTAATTACTTAATAATAAACTTCAGGATCCATAACTCACGAAGAACGAGAGACGTCTATTTCTCACGTGGACGGAGGCCATGACACCTGGTCACAAATTAGTAAATAAAGTTTTACAAAAGTCTTTTCCACTCTCAAGGAAAGGGAAACTCTCACCTCAGCCACTACATAAAATCCACGAAAGTCCTTCTTCTTTTTGTAGATAACACGAACTTCCTCACCTCGCTTTCTCAAGCAACTGTTAAACAACTCAAGAATCACAACAAGAACTCCGACGTCTTTTCTTTGACAGGAGACGAAGTGAAGTGAAGTGGACTGTTGAGGTTCAAGGTGGTTCCAGTAATGTCCTGCAAGATTTGAAAAGATTATATTCGTTTTATATTACGTTCCTTTTTACTTATTTTAACTAATTTTAGCTTGATTATAATACCAGTCCATATTAGAATACGAATTTTCCAAAATAATGTAACTGGTATTAATCTAGCTGCAATCAAATATACGATTGTTTTGCAGCAGGGGTTTTTAATTAAAATTTAATATATTAAAGCTCCAACAGCGTAAAATGTGCTTATAAATATAAATATTGAAGTATTTTAGTGTTCCCTTACCAGTTTAGCTAAAAATTCTTTATTTTAGCGTTAATTTTAAATGTCACACCCGAGAGCCAATGCAAGTACTTCTGAAATGAAAGCGACGTTGAGGGCACCTGCTGGCAGATAAGGGAACTAAATAATAAAGGTGGTCTGAAATTTCCAATAAACTACACAATGGTCTACTATTATAATATATAAAATATTAGGTAGAATCAATAAAAATCGATTGGAAGCAATATATAATCAAAAAATTAGAACAATATAAAATTTCATACAAATATAAAAAAAATCACTTTTATATACGAGGGGGGACCCAAAAGTAACCGGAATTGTGTCATAGAATTTTATTCAGTTATTGTTACATGTTTACAGTCTTATCACCTTCAAAGTATTCTCCATTTGAAGCAATGCACTTATCCAGACGTGTTTTCCACTGTTGAAAGCAATTCTGGAACTCTTGTGAAGTTATGGCTTTTAATGACTCCGTCGTTTTCTTCTGAACCTCTTCAACGTCTGCAAAACGGTTTCCTTTGAGGGCTTTCTTCATTCGGGGGAACAAAAAGAAGTCACAGGGAGCAAGATCGGGTGAATAGGGAGGGTGGGTAAGTGTGGTCATGCCATTCTTGGTCAGAAACTGTCTCACACTCAAGGCAAAGTGGAGGGTGGTGGCTTCATCACGACAATGCACCAGCGCACACTGCCTTGAGTGTGAGACAGTTTCTGACCAAGAATGGCATGACCACACTTACCCACCCTCCCTATTCACCCGATCTTGCTCCCTGTGACTTCTTTTTGTTCCCCCGAATGAAGAAAGCCCTCAAAGGAAACCGTTTTGCAGACGTTGAAGAGGTTCAGAAGAAAACGACGGAGTCATTAAAAGCCATAACTTCACAAGAGTTCCAGAATTGCTTTCAACAGTGGAAAACACGTCTGGATAAGTGCATTGCTTCAAATGGAGAATACTTTGAAGGTGATAAGACTGTAAACATGTAACAATAACTGAATAAAATTCTATGACACAATTCCGGTTACTTTTGGGTCCCCCCTCGTATATATATATATATATATATATATATATATATATATATATATATATATATATATATATATATATATAGATGTATGTATGTAGTACGTGTGTGCGTATGTTCCAGCATAACTCTGAAACGCATTGAGCAATTTCAGCCAAACTTGGTATACATATGACTTACTATCTGGGAAAGAATACTCTGGGGGTAAGATATCACTGGTACCAAGGGGGTGGGGGTGGGAAGGGGGTGACATAAAAATACCCGAAACAACAGATATTAGTGTCTAATCCATAGTTTTCGAGGTCATTGGGATGAATGGTGACACTCCCAATACTCTTTAAGTCCAAGTTCAGCCCTGATAGGAATGGGGGGTGAGAAGGGGTGAAATGTTAAGTATATCTTAGTTTAACCAGACCACTGAGCTGATTAACAGGTCTCCTAGAGAGAACTGGCCCGCAGGATTAGATTTATTTTACATGGCTAAGAACCAGTTGGTTACCTAGCAACGGGACCTACAGCTTATTGTGGAATCCGAACCACATTATAACGAGAAATGAATTTCTATCACCAGAAATAAATTTCTCTAATTCTTCATTGGTCGGTCAGAGAATCGAATGCGGGCCCAGCAGAGTGCTAGCCAAGAACGATGAAACCCATCCAATGAGGAACCAGGGGTGAAATGTAAATAAAAAAAATAAGCTGGGCAATGTAATTGAAGCAACTATCTCAATAAGAGAGAGAGAGAGAGAGGGTGTTAGGGAGGAGAGAGAGAGAGAGAGAGAGAGGAGAGGGGTTAGGGGTTCGGCTTTGCATACGAAATCAACTGAATAGGAGAGAGAGAGAGAGTTTATCAGTTGTCATTCAGAGTTTTCCTGGGCAGCACCAGGTTGGCCAGCTAGTAGTATTATAGAAATTATTCAAAACTAATGTGCAACTTAATTAAATCAGAACTTTATAACTTATGACCTGGCCAACGGTAGGTTTAAAGAAAAAAAAAAAGGCAAACAAACAAAATGAATGTCTTCTGGCTTTACTCAAAGGCAATTTGTTTTTGCCCCCTCGTTGTCCGAAACTGATGGGAAATAGTTTATTGCTTGTTATCTAAAAACAGAATTCTGTATTTTCGGACGAGATTGCTCTTGCCGTTGAAAACTAACTCGTAAAAAAAAAAAAAAAAAAACATAAACCGTGAATGAGATTTACGAAAATGGCATTTGTGAGCCGTGTTGGTATTTGACATTTTATTATTTTGGTTTTTTTTTATTTGCGACGCTTTTGTGCGAAACCGTTCGGCTTTGCATACGAAATCAACTGAACAGGAGAGAGAGAGAGAGAGAGAGAGAGAGAGAGAGAGAGAGAGAGAGAGAGAGAGAGAGAGAGAGAGAGTATTAATGACCATAAAACGCCCCAAAAGGCCACTCTGAAAAACGCAGTTACCCTCCCGGATATTGCAAGGCTCACTCTCCTTTTTACGACCCAAATTCCTTCTGGTTCATTTCCCTTAATGTCGAAAATCACGCTGCAGCCCTTGGAGAGCCATCATGACTGCAGAAGAGCGTCGCTTAACACCACCTGCTGCTTAAATATGATTTTATTAACTTGGCTAACTGTTCCGAAGGCCCGGTTCTGGTGCGAGGCAAATGACATTTACACAGTATATGAAAGCACGTGGCAGTGTCAGTATGGTAATGGATCTGATTTATATTTCCTCCTTTCGCTGGGTCCATTAGCGAATGGGCATTGAAGCGTTCCTTTAAAAATGGAGTCCTTTAGTTAAATTAAGACTTTTTTTTTATTCTAGATTGAGTTGGATCTGAGTTGTAGCTTATGACGTTAGGTCTAACTGGTTCGACATTTTATCACAAGCGTCGTTTAGTGAAATCATCACTATTTTCTTGATAAAAAGAGATTTATCACCACAAAGATATTTTGAACTTTGAATTGTTTCATAATACGTAAACAAACGTCCATTTAACCACATCAGTTGATGATCTCGTGAGGCATCATGGGAATTCGCTCTCGTCTCTTCCCTCAAATGTCTCCTCAAGTGATTTTCCTCACTTCATTTCCTCACCCAGTTCTTTCTTCTTTCTTTGGTTATGACGTGCAAAAGGCTTCCAGTTGCTTCAGACCCCCCCCCCCCCTCTCTAATACATACAATATATATATATATATATATATATATATATATATATATATATATATATATATATATATATATATATTACATGAAGTCTTGTGGAGGTTGTCAGAACCACTACACAGCAGACAGAGAGCACGACGCTACAGTCTGTAGTATTTTGCTTCTAAATCAGTCCCGGACATTCCCTAACCCGGTTTACGAGCCGGGAACCAAATCACCGTTCACCAGCTCACCATTGAACCCTCAGGACCTTTCACCAAAGCTCCTGTTGGGGGTTCTTAAGTGGTTCCTTTAAAGACCAGGACCTCGCTTCCTCCATCTGCTCGATCTGATCTGTTCCTCGCTCTCTTCACCTGGGACCAACACCTGAATCTTTTTGTTGTTGTTGTTGTTTGTTAATAGAGGAAAAAAGTTTATTTTCTTTCCATATATTTATTTCGTATTGACAACTTACTGTGCTAATTTTCTTTATTAATCTTTCTACTCAATTTCCCCAACAGTTTTCCAGCAGGTTCAAGAAGCGAGATATAAAATTAGACACTTAAATTTCAAGATTTTCTATTCGCCAGAAACCTCAGTAAGGTGGGTGGGTTCGAATCGCGCCCAGGAGGAAAATAATTAATCCCTCGTTTATTACCCGTCTGGATTCAAGGCTTGTAGTGGGATAGGTGGGTCCGAAAATTGTGTAGGGATCTGTTAGTTAATAGGTCATTGCAGCTCTTTAGATTACATGTGTACATCTGGTAACATTGGCCAGTAGATACTAGAAAAACATACATACATACATACACACACACACACACACACATATATATATATATATATATATATATATATATATATATATATATATATATATATATATATATATATATATATATATATATATATATATATATATAGCTATTATTGACGACCTCAGTAATTTAATGCTAGTTTATGGAACTTATCAGTAATCAGGTATGAAGCCCATTTCCTGCAGGGGATTACCTGGTGTACCAGAGAAATAATAAGAAAACTCTCTCTCTCTCTTAAAAAGAGGAAAATACGAAGAACTCAATGGGGTCTGCAGTGCAGACCCAATTAATCTTCAAAGACCATTTTATCAGCGCTTTAGACTTTTAGACTTTTTTAAGAAATCCGAAGAGAAATAACGTTGGGGATGTGAATATTATTCAGACTTATTTCAACCTTATACCCTCCAGGTAGATAGGTAAAGGAGTGGTTTTTAAATTTAAAATTTCTCGAAGTTTTCAATTCGCTTATCATTCGACCTTTTCAATCCATAATAAAAGTTAGCCAACTTTTTTCAGATTCTACAATTTTCGGTCAAGTGATGAAATTGAACTAAAGTATTAATTAATTAATTATCACTCGTTGGAGGGAAGACTTCCTGACATGCTTCAGAATTAATTGGTAGTTTTTTTCATTCTTGGCTTTAAATTTCTCGGAAATTCCAATTGAAGGTTTTCGCTCGTCAGTTATTGATATATTTTTTTCTCTCTCTTTCCCGATTGCCAAAGCATTCCTCCACACCTTCTTTTGGGGTTTTGTTCTTTCTCTCATTCAGAGATTCTGACTTTTTGACCTCTGCAACAGATGGAGGCGAGTTTTTGTTTCGGGGGAGAGGGAGTGGAGGGGAGAGGGCTAAGGGGGGGAGGGGTGGGTAGAGGAGGAAGGGGGAGCGGTTTCAGTAGGCTATCGTATAATGAATATGACTTTTGCTGTCTTGGATAACTATCGCTCAGTTAACTATTGATATGATGTAGATAGGTTGCTGCGATTCTCTCTCTCTCTCTCTCTCTCTCTCTCTCTCTCTCTCTCTCTCTCTCTCTCTCTCTCTCTCTCTCTTTCATCAATGGGATGAGGTGAGATGAGGTGGGGTGGGGTGGGGTGACGAGGTGGGTTGGGAGAGGTGGGGTGGGGTGACTTGAGGTGACTGGGGTGACTTGGGTGGGGTGGGGAGAGGTGGAATGGGGTGACTTGAGGTGGCTGGGGTGACTTGGGTGGGGTGCAGTGACTTGAGGTGGCGTGGGGAGAGGTGGGGTAGGGTAAAGAGAGGTGGGGGTGAAGTGAAGTGAGGTGGGGTGGGGAGAGGTGGGGTGGGGTGGGGTGGGGTGGGGTTACTTGAGGTGGGATGGAGAGAGGTGGGGTGGGGTGATCTCGGGAGAGGTGGTGTGAGGTGCCTTGCTTGGGGTGGGGTGACTTGAGGTGGGGTGATTTGGGGAGAGGTGGGTGGGGTGACTTGGGTGGGGTGACTTGAGGTGGGGTGGGGAGAGGTGGTGTGAGGTGACTTGGGGTGGGGGTGAGGGTGGGGATGGGGAGAGGTGGAGTGGGATGACTTGATGTGGGGAGAGAGGTGGGATGGGGTAATTTGGGGAGAGGTGGTGTGAGGTGACTTGGGGTGGGGGTGGGGAGAGGTGATGTGGGCTGACTTAAGGTGGGATAAGCTGAGCTGAGGTGGGATGGGATGACTTGAGGTGGGGTAGGGAGAGGTGGGGGTGAGGCGAAGTGAAGTGGAATGGGGTGAGGTGAAGTGAGGTGAGGTGGGGTGAAGTAAGGTGGGGTGGAGAGAAGCTATCGACGTCAGAATGCGATGAAAACAGAGCAGCAACAAGGTCCATATACTGTAGAAGTCCCTTCCCGGAGGAGGAGGAGGAGGTCAGCAACATTCCTCCACGAAAAAAACCAGAGCGAAAAGGTTCTTTCTGTACGAGGCCTCTGACCCTCCTCAGTCCATCTCAGCCTCTGTTCATTATGACCCAAAGTCGAATACAAGGGTCGTGTCATGTCAATTTGTGCCACAGTCTTTCACTCATTTTCACTTATATGGACTCCTAATAAAAGTTCGGTTTTCCCTTTAACTTTAGCTCATTTCGTCCTCTCTCTCTCTCTCTCTCTCTCTCTCTCTCTCTCTCTCTCTCTCTCTCTCTCTCTCTCTCTCTCTCTCTTGGCCCCCAGTGCGAAGTTGGTACTCGGTAAAAAGAGCGTGATTTCAGGGCTGGTATTATTCCGTAGGTCTCACTTTTTAAAAATTATTTTTTCTGTTGTTAGAATTCTGACGTCGCCTTTCGTTGCTGTCATATTCAATACTGAACAGCAGCAAAATAAAACAAAGCAATGCTTACGTCACGTCATGAGATAAGACGCATGCGCGTGAATGACTTAGGATTCATTCAGCCGATTTAATGAATGTCAATACTTTCAGTTAAACAAATGTTTGGGATGAGACAGGTCTTGTTAGCACCAATCGTTGGTGATGAAATGTTGTTGACATGACATGTCGTGTAATGGATTTGTCAATAGTACGAACAGTTTTATCCAATGTTAGTTTTTTTTTTTTTTATTTTTAGTCAGGGAGGAAAACGTATTATCGCAGGCTCTCGACAAAAGAATTCGAAGTAGTTGTGTTTATCTTTATTGGATGGTTCTTGCATTCGTACATTCTTCTTCTTCTTCTTCTTCTTCCTTTCTCAATTACGATTTTAGTCTTTTCGTTATCACTGTAACCTCACCTAACACCAGCATTAAATAGCCTTAGAAGAAATAGCACTAACAATGTTTACTATAAATCATATAGTTGTCGATTAACGGTGTCTCAGGAATTTTTTGAGTGAGTGAGCATATGAGTGAGTCAGTGAGTCTGTGAGTGAGTGAGTGAGTGAGTGAGTCAGTCAGTCAAGTGAGTGAGTGAGTAAGTGAGTAAGTCAGTCACTCAGTCAAGTGAGTGAGTGAGTGAGTGAGTCAAGTGAGTGAGTGAGTGAATGAGTGAGTGAGTGAGTCATTGAGTGAATGAGGCAATGAGTCTGTGAGTGAGTGAACGAATGCGTGAGTGAGGAAGCGAGTGAGTCTGTGAGTGAGCCAGGCAAGTGAATGAGTGAGTGAATGAGTCATTGAGTGAGTGAGTCAGTGAGTGAATGAGTCAGTCAGTGAGAATTTCAGTTAAGAATGTTTCAAGATCGATCGTCCTTTGGACTGACTGAGAGCCGGGGAGTTTTTGTTTCCTAACTATTCATCAACTTTGTTTGGCCAACTTACCGAAGTTTTTCTTGCGAATTCGCGCTCAAGTTGCTGATGATGTAACAGAGTTATAGCTCTCTCTCTGTCTCTAACTCTCTCTCTACATAAAAGCACAGAGTTTTGTAAGTTGCTGAGCTTGCAGATTTTCCCTGTCGCTCCAATCATCTTTTTCTCACTTCCGCAGAAACTCGAAGGCAACTGCTCAGAAGTTGCGTTCAATCTCGTTCTTTTTAAAAGGTGCTCTTTATGTCTGAGAGAAAAAATTCGCTTCTTGCAGCTCTGCATTTCGGGAAGTATTGTTGCTATATTCTAAAAATAAAATTGTCAATTTTGTCCTTGCCTTTCGATAAATATTACTACATTCTTCAGAAGACGATTGCCGACATTGTCTTTGCATTTCGAAGAGTATTGTTGCAATATTCTTTTAAAAAGAATAGGCCTACTGTCAATTTTGTCTTGGCATTTCGGTAAATATCACTGCATTCTTCAAAAGACTATTACCAACTTTGTCTTCGCATTTCGAAAAGTATTGTTGCAATATTTTAAAAGGAAAATTATTAGTTTCACCTGCCTTGTTGAAAAAGAAAGAAATAAACAAATTAGGAATCTACACTCTTGTGATTACTTATTAGGTATCGTATAGTAAAGATATCTAAAATAAAAAAAAACCTGGTTTATTATAGGCTAGATATAACGCCACAATTAAACCCAGTGGGTTTTCCTGAAGTTTTTAATTTTAAATAAACAGGTGAGGTGTTTTATTCCTGTGTACCTGTGCTTGGGCATTGTTAAGCAGACGAATCTTGGATAATGCAAAAATAAATAAAAAAAAAATCTATGAATGATTAATACATAGTCCAGCAGAAAACGAAATCTGTAAAGGATACGAAAATATAATAAGCTGAGAAATGAGAAGTGAGTAGGGTTGTACTGTATACTTATGTATGTATGTACTGTATGTATGTATGTATATACGTGTTGTATGTATATTATTTTCCAAATATGGTATATGGAGTCTTTGGCCTAAGAGCAACTACAGTTGTTGTTGTTGTTGTGGTTCCCCAGACTCTGTTATGCCAGGAAGCCTGCACCGGGCAAGAAGGACACCACGCTTACTGGATCCGACCATAACTGTGTGGTAGTGTGGATGTTGTGTTGTTGTCTAAGGGCTGCCAAGTTAGGGCAATCTACTAAGAAATGTGTAATTGTGTGGGGACTAACTTGGCAGAGTGGACATATGTCTGTTTGGGTGTTGTCTATGCGGTGTTTGTAGGTGTTTAGTGATTGGTGATGACCACAGCGAAGTCGAGTCAGGTGTACTCTCTCCAATCTTGAGAGCTGTGTTTCTGTACTGCTTATGTTGGGTGGGGGGGGTGCCGAGTATTTTGTTGTTGGGAAGGTTATTAAGTGCTTGCCTGGTGAGGTGAGTGTGGATGTGCTTTTTGTTTTGTGTGCTGTTTGTGGGTGGTGGTATAGAATTCAAGATATCTGTATAGTGTCTGTGTGGTGTATTCACTATTTGCCTGTGTGTTGGAGGGTGGTCGTGAAGGTAATAGCATGGGCTGTTTGTGTTGTTTATGACCGATGCCAAGAATTGTGTGCCTCTCATGTCTAAGTGTTGCCTGATGGTGAGAATCTTGGTTTCGGCGTGTAAGTGTTCTATTGGTGTGGATTGTGTACTGCCAAGGATGATTCTCAGAGCTGTGTTTTGTATTATTTGTAGTTTGTTTAGTTGTGTGTTGGATATGGCAGGGTGCCAGGCTGGGCTGGCGTAGTTTATTATGGAGCGGATGTATTGTTTGTATACTGTGATGAGCGTTTCTTTTTGTTGTCCAAATGTTGTGCAACTACAGTGAAGCCATCTGGTGTGAGGTGACGTCATTTTTCCTTTGTTATTTTCACAACAAGACGAAAAAGACCCTTGAAAGATCATCAAAGGCTGAAGCATATACGCGATCTCTCTCTCTCTCTCTCTCTCTCTCTCTCTCTCTCTCTCTCTTTTTCTCTCTTTTATCTTTTACAAGTAATGAACGAGGAACACTTCTCCAAGAGATATAAAAAGCTAAATTTATGGGGGAAGGGAGAGAAAAAGCCATTTGAATATTGACTGCACAAGGAAATATGCCCCTCTCTCTCTCTCTCTCTCTCTCTCTCTCTCTCTCTCTCTCTCTCTCTCTCTCTCTCTTTCCGGTGGCGATAACGCTATAAGTTAGAAAGGCTACTATGGAAAGCAAATACGATATAAAAAGTTATTATAGAAAATAGATTGAACATGAACAACTATTATACCATTTGAAGAAAGATGACAATAAAAAATACAAACAATTTTCTTATTATATATAAAAATAGACTAAAACTTTTCTAAAAGTATATTTACAGTTATAAAAAAGCTATTAAAAGTTACTTTTACCGATTCGCAAAAGGGACAAGATAAAAATATATAAAAAACAAAAGTCTAAAGGTCCCGAGTCATTCGAAAATGAAATGGTGGTGACAGGAATCAAATACAATTTTGAGTTTCAAACGCGAAATGATTAACAGATTATTATGGCATCTCCTCTGTGCCTTAAATATTCCTTAATCAAATCCATAATCTTTTTGTTCTCTCGCCCGGTTTGCCAATGGAAGGGATGAAGGGAGACGCTCATTAGATTATGCGTTTTTATCATACATTTGCACTGCGTAAACAGGATATGACAACGGTAAAACAAGAAATGACAGCGATAAAACAGGATGTGACAAGAGCAAGGCGGGATAAGACAATGGAAAACAGGAAATGACAGCAGTAAAACAGTATAAGACAGTGGAAAAAAAGGACATAAAAGCGGTAAAACAGGATATGACAGCGATAAAATAGCAACGCGGAAGCGTTCCACAACTTGGTGAATATGCTTTGTAACTCTCTTATCAGCATCTGCGTCGCGTAATATTTCTAATTTCCTTAAGTGGTTTTATTTGTCTTGGAAATAAGTCTGTCTTTCGTGGGCGCCAAGAAGCGCGAGAGAGAGAGTGAGTTTGGGAAAAGGTTTCATTTGCAACGTTGGTCTACACGTAAAAATCAAGCCTAATTACGTCCGGGCTAATTATTCTTGAATGATACATTAGGAGACATCTACCATGCAAATGAGTTTGACATCCAGCCTGTAAAGTCATTGAAGGTACTGGCAAAAAATAATATTCAATTTCTAACCAGTTAATGTAACTAAGGAATCAACTCCTATGTTTATACAATGGCCGTAATAATGCACCTTTAGAATGCATATATATACTAAGAGTTATTTGGAAATATATATACAATTGACCTTCCTTCTTTAAGTAAACAGTTATTTTTCTTTTGAGCCTAACCCTGAAAACAAAATAATAACTGGTATATGATGTTATGAGCATAAATTATTACTCCTGTTTTCCCAGCGCGAAAAGGTACACCACCTTTAGTTTTTGGGAGATCGTTGTAGGACCAGACTTTATCCGTACAGAGAGAGAGAGAGAGAGAGAGAGAGAGAGAGAGAGAGAGAGAGAGAGAGAGAGAGAGAGAGAGAGAGAGAATTTTACTATGGAAAAGAAATGTGTTTAAACATGTATATGCTTATGTATACATCACGACTTGACATCTTTGTCTTCCACTAAACGAGAACCGAAAATTAAAATCTAAGCAGAGTTTATTGACAATAAGCCAACCGAACCAGAGACCAGGCCCCAGTTCTCAAATCTCATTAAGAAATCGTTAGTCTTCCATTAAGGAAAATCCGATATAATTGACCATCTTCATTGCTGTTCGACCCTCGCCAGAGGGGGGGCGGTTAATTGATTCAATATTCTCGAACCTTCAAAAAAGCCATTCCGCTCTTGAATTTCAACGATAAATTTTGAAGTTACTTAATAATTACAGATTCATTCGGGTTTAGGTGAAAATATAGATAAATTGTTATGAAGATACAAGGTGAATTGCGAGCAATGCATTGCAACTGTCTGACCTAAGTCTTCGGAAACATAGACACGATATTGCAGCTGACATTTTGCATTAAAATAATAATAACAGAAAATTTATTATAAGCAGTTTTCTTTATATTGCAGCACCTTGAACTCCCGTCGCTGCAATTTCGAATCTAGAAATAGCCCAGCATATCACTGCAATGTTCACTGAATCCATTCAACGGTAGCCATTTTCCAGCCTTGATCTTTGAAATTAGCTTTTAGAGAGAGAGAGAGAGAGAGAGAGAGAGAGAGAGAGAGAGAGAGAGAGAGAGAGAGAGAGAGAGAGAGAGAGAGAATTATCCATTGTGTGATCTCAAGATACGCGTGAAAATTGGCACTTCTTGGAAAATATATAAAGTGTTTTATCAGCTTTTTGTCATCAGTTATTTTGATAACTTTGTTGAGGGAACTTTCTTGAATGAGTTTACCCAAAAGAACATTTTCCTTTAATCTAGTTTCGTGGGGTTCGAGGCTTGGAATAGCCAAGTTTATGATATAGAATAAATATATTTCAGTCATCTCTTCTTTGGAGACCTTGGCTAAATCAAGGTGCGATTCGCTTTTGTTTTTTTAACTCAAGTCGAAAAAATGAGACTGACTTTTTTTGACAGTGAAGCCTTCATGTCAGGAAAGATCTATTTGCTTGTTTACTGTCGCCTCGATTTAGAAAATAAATAAATACAAAAATAAATAAATAAATAAAGAGAAATAGAGAGAAAACAAGAGACTTTCTACAGAAAACAAACAAAACAAAGACTTCCCCTTCTTCTTCTTCTTTACAGCCCAGGAGCGAAATGAGAAAAGCTCACGCAAACACGAACAGAAAATTGCCACGCTAATGCAAATTACACTCACTCAAAGCATGCACGCACTCTCTCTCTCTCTCGCCTTCCGTCACCTGTGCTACCTGGCGTCGCCTCCTCTACCACTTATCGCCACGAAGGATCGATCAAGTGTTTTTGCAAGGCCGTCAATTCTCCGTAAACCTCAGGCATTGGAGAATGACTGGCTGTTACGACAGGTCTCTTCGTTACCGGAAATATATATACGGGTATGAGGACCGTCGTATTTTTGGGCAGGAATGTAAGGTTAACCCCTCATTTATTTTTTTGGGGGGGAGGGGGAGGGGTGTTACCTCCAGCAGGTCAGCAGGTGGGCACTATAAAGGAACTGTTTTTCTTACCTGTCTAAATCGGCAACGGAATCTTTGATGATTCTTGCGCGTTCGAAAGGAAAGTTTGCGCGGATGTCAGCATTGAAGAATCAGCTTAAATGTTCTGTATTGGTATACATGTATCTTTTTCTCTACTTTTCATTTGAACACTAAAAAAAAGAAAACTGAAAACTCACTGACCTTTAGACTTGTTGTATAAATGCCCTAGAAATATATTCACAAATAAATACTGTATAAATTATCAGTTAATGTCAGTATAACCATACAAACTAAAGCACTTTTAACATGAAATATTTTAATTTTAATATTAAAAAAAAAAATCATTGACCATTGGACCTTGTGTATAAATGAGCTAAATATATATGCAGATATAAACATTGTCTAAATTTTTTGTTAAATGTCAGTATATCCCCACAACCTTAATAAGCGTACCTAACTTGAACTGTTAGATTTCGTTCATAAATGACCTAAAAATATATACAAACATTGGTTAAATTTTTAGTTAAATGTTAATATTTTCGAAATACTTTTAACACGTTCTTAACCACTTATAAATCACTGATAAGGGTTTTGCTTTTGGTGAAAATCAAACGAAATAGATTTGTATTCATGAAAAAGATGTAATAAATTAAAACACTGAACAGTCCCTGGTGGATATCTGATACTTAATAAAAACATTATTTCAGGATTTGGGAAAACGACGGTAAAAAAATTGGTGCACTGTTGTCGAAGCCATAGTAAGTGTTTGAAATTCAAGTTATTATTATTATTATTATTATTATTATTATTATTATTATTATTATTATTATTATTATTATTATTATTATTATTATTATTATTATTCAGAGAATAAACCCTATTCCTATGGAACAAGCCCATCAAAGGGGCCACTGACCTGAAATTCAAGCTTCCAAAGAATATGGTGCTTATTAGGAAGAAGTAAGAGAAGGTAAAGGGAAATATACACACACACACACACACACACACACACACACACACACACACACACACACACACACACACACACACACACACACACATATATATATATATATATATATATATATATATATATATATATATATATATATATATATATATATATGAAAATTGGCTCTGCATTTCCTACTGAATTTCCACCGGAACTAAGAGATGAATTTTATCAGCGAATGTGAGTGAGCAAAGGGGTGTGTCAGAGAGAGAGAGAGAGAGAGAGAGAGAGAGAGAGAGAGAGAGAGAGAGAGAGAGAGAGAGAGAGAGAGAGACTCACTGCTGTCTTGTCTAGTCTTCCCCAAATTTAATCAACGACAAAAAAAAAAAAATTCTGAACAGCAATAAAGAACTTCTCATCTCCTGTTGCACCCTGTAATTCCTCTCCCGTTTCCTCCCTCGAGAGGATTTGTAATGCAATATCAGCACTCAGACAGGCAGAAGCTGTTGCCCCGAGGGATCTTCAAACCTTATTAGGTTCTTCTTCTCCTCTGCAGAGAGGGAAAAATATTTAGCCTCTTAAAAGGTTTTTCATATATTTCCTTGTAGATGGAGTCGACTCTTTGTGTTGTTTTAAAAATAAGCGGTTTTCCTTTGTTTAAGAAGAAAATGTTTTATTTCATATATTTAATAATCAGTCATACATACTTTATCAGTATGATTAAAAATAAACAGAGAGAGAGAGAGAGAGAGAGAGAGAGAGAGAGAGAGAGAGAGAGAGAGAGAGAGAGAGAGAGAGAAGAAGAAGAATAAAGAGGAAAAAGAGGCAGTCTTATCAACCATCCCAACACCGACTATATATAAAATATCTGGCCCCTTGGCTAAACATATGTCTCGTTCCATCATCTCTCCACTTCTACGCTTTCATTCCTTCCTTCTACGCCCAAGTGGCGTAAATACGCCCATTTTAAGCTAGATCGTCGGCTGATATAGAGCAGAGATTCGAGCTAAGTATCAGTTTTACCCAGGAGCGATTTTCGTGATTTTACGAGGGAAAAGAGGTCGGTTATTCTCTGAGGATGGAAGGCGGTTCTCAACTCTTAAGTATACGGTGGGGAAATGCTTGCTCTTTACAAGGGAAGAATGCAAAGGGTTTTATTTATTGAGCATTATGGAATTCACGAAGGTGGCAGAGCGCCTATGGCCAAATGTAACAAGTAAAAAATGCGCCGAAATTTCTTCGGCGCAATCGAGTTTTCTGTACAGCGTATAATCAAGGACACCGAAAATAGATCTATCTTTTGGTGGTCTCTGTACAATGCTGTATGAACTGCGGCCCATGAAACTTTAAACCACGGCCCGATGTTGGCCTGTCCTATATCGTTGCCAGAAGCACTATTATGGCTAGCTTTAACATTAAATCAAATAAAAACTACTGAGGCTAGAGGGCTGCAATGTAGTATGTTTGATGACTGGAAGGTGGATGATCAACATACCAATTTGCAGCCCTCTGACCTCATTAGTTTTCAAGATCTGATGGCGGACAAAATAAGTGCGGACAGAAAAAAGTGCGAACGGACAGACAAAGCCGTCTCAATAGTTTTCTTTTACAAAAACTAAAAAAATGCATAAAAATAAAATGTGTAGTAGAGAAGAATAAGAAAGGCATCTCAAAAGTTCCATAGAGTTTGATGGGCGTCACCCAAGTGTCATCTCCCCGTCTCGAGGAAATCCTCTTTATTTTGAACAACTCTGTGAATCAGACATTTGCGCTAACAGTTACTTGTTAGAGGTGGAGGTTCTTTCTGTGAAGCAGGATGAGGATTACCTCGTCGAGGCCCTCTCGTTTTGATGGTGTACGTTTCGAGAGAGAGGTGAAAAAACGCGTCTAGTGAATTCTTGAAATGTAAATCATGGTGGGAAACATTTAGGGGAAATAATCGAATACGTCAGAGGTATGAACTGAATTGAATTGAACATAGAATTTAGGCCAAAGGCCGAGCACTGGGACCTGTCAGAGACATGTATCTATCAGTTTGATCAAAACTATAATAATAATAATAATAATAATAATAATAATAATAATAATAATAATAATAATAATAATAATAATAATGTCATTCGATATGGGCTTAGAATCCTGTTTTTTTCCAATACTTATAATAAAATGAAATCCAGCTCTGTCTTACATAACAATAAATTATGCATTTATTGAAATATAAAGAGGAATATTTTTGCAGAATACGCGAAAACTAGAAAAAGTCTCATATTGAATAAACTCATCATTTTTAGATGGTAGCTTCTGTTGTCTGCTTATTGCAATCTTTCTGTTTTCTTCTTCCGAACTATTTATAGAGACTGTTGTAATAAAAGGTCTTACTACAACACAGAACATTACAACATGTTATGAAATTAAATGATTCGCAAATGCTATTAAATAGTTCTTTCCGTCTATTGACGAAAAGATAAAGTGTATCTTGCATGTTTTGTGACATCTGACACTTTTTGAAATGCTGACAAAATGTCAATCATTCTAATTGTTTGTGGTATTTAATGTACGCTTAAAGAGAGAGAGAGAGAGAGAGAGAGAGAGAGAGAGAGAGAGAGAGAGAGAGAGAGAGAGAGAGAGAGAGAGAGAGAGAGAGAGGAAAAAATGTTATCTTGGCCAGTGGAAGACAAACGAATCTACTTCTGTCATTTCAGTCGTGATTTATTTCCCATCATTTATCCTTTTCTTCTCTTTTTTTTTGTCTCCTCCTCCCCCTCCTCCTCCTCCTCCTCCTTCTTCTTCCTCTTTTTTCTTCTTCTTCCTCTTCTTCATCTTCGAGGAAGGAATATCCAGAAATTCTTTCGTGTTTCTTCAGTGCGTATGGACGGGAAGCCATAAGCTTTATACGTCATTTGGGAAAGAACTTCATAGAAACTTGATGCTAATCGCGTTGCAGTCCTCGGGTGGGGTGTGGGGTAAGGCGTGGGTTAGGGTGGGGATGGGTTGTGGAGTGGGGGTTAGGTGTGGGGTAGGGGTGGGGTGGGGTGGGGTGGGGTGTGGGATGTGGGAGTGTGGGGTGTTGTGTTGCGTGGGGGATTGGGTGTGGTAGTGGGGGGTGGGGGTGTCAGGGTGTGGGAGTCCAGGGTGGAGTATTGTGTGGGGGTGTGGGAGTGTGAGGTGGGGTGGTGTGTGGGGTACGGTGGTGTGTGGAGGTGTGGGGTGTGGGGGTTTGGGCGTATAAGGGTGGGTGTGGGGTAGAGTCATGTGTTGGGGTGTGGGTTGGGTGGTGAGTGGGAGTGGGTGAGAGGTGTGGTGGGTTGAGGGGTGGGGGTTGGAAGGGGCATTGTAGGAATGAATATGAACTGACACTTCAACCCATTTTGTGTGTAATGAATTGATAATGAATTGAGAATGACATCTCTGTTCTCAGAGGGAAAAATAATGAATATTTAGTTTCACTCCCTGGAAGGAATAGCATTGCTGTATATATGTATGTAAAAATATTACTAAATTAGATTAAAGTGCATCCTAACCTCATACTGATATGAAGGATTACTGGAGGGTGATTGCAAGTATGATAATAGTCGTTGTTCTATTTCAGATTATCTTTGAAACAAGCGATTTAAGGCTAAAATATTTGCCATCTCATTTTCAACATCATTCATGTGATGAAAAGTCATATTACTCACCAATAACAAGGAATAATATTTTGATTATTGCTGTCATTGTTTAGATATCAAATAATTTCTCTCTCTCTCTCTCTTCCTAACAATCCGCCTAAAACTCTGAACTGCCCCAGTTCATTCCTGAAGGCCCTTTGCCTTCACCTGCATTTCCATTCCGTATGGAATCCACCTTTGTAAAACTTTGTGTTCGTATAAACGCTTTTTCATCCAGCGTCACTTCCAGCACATCTACTGGACTGGAAACCGTTGGCGTTACTCGTGTAGTTCCATCAGCTTACATTGTTACTCTTTTATTGTTACTCTTTTCGCTGGAAACTTTATCCGCTTAGGTCTGGAAACTGGTAAGGTATTGATGCTATCACTCCCCGTGGTTCTTTGAGTGTTGAGGTAAATGGTTTCCAGTGATGGAGGATTTGAACAAATTATTTAGTTGGGGGAGAATTTCTTCCCCAAGAGGAGGATTTATGGTGACTTTTATGAGAATCGACGAGTAAGACATCGATGGTCGGAGAGGCCATTATTTTAGAAATAAAGGGACGTTTCACCTGATATATTGCGTCATCAGCTAGTTACGACTTTGTGGGATTTATGATATATCACAGGGGGACCCTTGTACTGGATACGAACACGTATATTTTGTACGTGTGTATACAGCGTATATCTGTATGATGGTTTATGAGTGATTTTATATATCTTTTTAGTTTTCTGTAAAAGAAAACTATTGAGATAGTTTGTCTGTCCGTCGGCACTTTTTCTGCCCGCCCTCAGACCTTAAAAACTACTGAGGCTAGAAGGCTGCAAATTGGTATGTTGATCATCAAACATACCATTTATTTTTATTTTACATAAGGTTAAATTCAGCCATAATCGTACGTCTGGCAGCGTTATAGGTATAACTACCAACAACACAGGCCACAACCGGTCAGCGGCTGAAAGTTTCACGGGCCAAGGCTAAAAGTTTCATACAACATTCTACGCTGTGCAATAAACTCGACTGCGCGGAGAAAGTTCAGCGCATTTTTCACTTGTTTTTAAACAGGTCTTAGTTACTGATAGTGACAAGTATGATGAATCCTAAGCCCTGATGTTTCCCGAAGTTGGTAATATACTCTATGTGTGATATTATATTTCAGATTCAAAGTTGAAAACACACCAGGGATCCTACTGCAGCTCTCTCTCTCTCTCTCTCTCTCTCTCTCTCTCTCTCTCTCTCTCTCTCTCTCTCTCTCTCTCTCTCTCTCCAAAATAAATAAAAACCCTAAATCAATCTATCTTTCCCAACAACGACATAAGCTGAAATAAAAATATCGTCTGTTATTTTGCTGCTTTTCAGAGTTGGCGTTTTTCTTTCAGTTGCGAAGAACTGCCTTATAAAAAAGGCAGTTCTTAGCAATTGAAAGAAAAACGCCAACTCAGAAAACAAGGGGCCCCACAAAAACGCAATGAAAAGTGTTGTAAAGGAAACTTTTTTTTTTTTTTTTTGCCACCAAAAAAAGCGAAAGAATGGACCATGCTGTCTTCTGACATGATACAATACCTTCAGCTCCTTTCTACTGCAAGCAAATTCAGTATACATATATACTGCTTTGCATATTCGTATATTATATATATATATATATATATATATATATATATATATATATATATATATATATATATATATATATATATATATATATATATATATATATATGTGTGTGTGTGTGTGTGTGTGTCTGTGTGTTGTATGTATATATATAAATATTATATATATATATATATATATATATATATATATATATATATATATATATATATATATATATTATATACGTGAATACATGAATACATACATGCAAACTTAGAAGCCAAAGCAATCTTGGATGTTTAGAGAAAAGTGACAATCTCTCCCAAAATATGAGAAAGGGATTCATTGTGTAGCCTACTTACCTTGCAGAAGACTTCCCATTGAATACAGGGCCAATGTTTTCGGGGTTTCGTCCCTGAAAGAGAGAGAGAAGGAAAATTTGAAAAATGACAAGGTAAAGTTTAATGTTATACCAGCGAAGTAATAATAATAATAATAATAATAATAATAATAATAATAATAATAATAATAATAATAATAATAATAATAATAGTGTACTGTTAAATGAAATAATTAGATCATTCGGGTTAATTTTGTCGTCTTTGCTGCCGTTCACAGGAAGAAGAAGAAGAAGAAGAAGAAGAAGAAGAAGAAGAAGTAGAAGAAGAAGAAGAAGAAGAAGAAGTAGAAGAAGAGTGATAAACAAGGAACAACATGGCAGGCGAATCTAGACCAACTCTGCTGATTAAACACTTCAGACACCTGGTGGATGAGGTAAGGTGTTTCTCTCGCGCCCCTAGAATATTACCCGAAGAACCGCGCAGGTGAGAATCTCCTTCAGGTGAGGAGAGGGGGAGGTGGGTGGTGGGAGGAGGGAGAGTTTCATTTACATGGAAACAAGGCTGGAGAGACGGAGTTTATCCCATTCGGAGAAAGCGAAGAAGCCTCCTTCCGTTTCCTTTGGGGCTGCTCGCGAGGTTCTTTTGGCTGCGTGATTCAAGACGCCCTTTGAATGTTGTTGACTCAAAGTGCAGACAGACAAACAAAACAAACAACGGATGAACGATGAATGAAAGAAGTCATTAGATGTGGTTCGTTACTTGATATTTTATATTTAATATTTTTACCAATTGACATCTTTATTAATTAGCATTTATTAAAAATTATTACTTTTATTATTTAATATTTAACTGATTACTTCAAATAATTATTTTCATTAATATCTTAAGTAATACTTTAACAAATCAGTTACTTACCTGAAATTTAAATTACTTGGCAACGCTGTTTAAACTTGGGACTTCAGGAAAAGTGGATTATTATTATTATTATTATTATTATTATTATTATTATTATTATTATTATTATTATTATTATCATCCAGAAGATGAAGAACCATATTTACATCGAACAAGCCCACCACAGGGGCCACTGACTTGAAATTCAAGCTTCCAAAGAATATTAAGGTGTTCATTTGAAAGAATTAACAATTTCAGAAATTAATGACCACAGATAAATATTTATAGTTTTGAAAATGAGGACATGAAGCCCCAGCACTGGGCACTTCCAGCCATGCAGTGCCAAGCACAGTGAAAGAGGTAGTTCGAGCGGTTGGACAGCGAGGTAAAGGGATCCAGAAAATAAAGGAGACAAAAATTGGACCTAAAGTTGGACCTGGGAGAAAACCACACAGTTGCAATAACTAGTAATAGTTAGAGAGGTTTGAACAGCAAGAAAGGAACAGAAAATGGAGATAAAGGAAAAGGCTAAGTGAAGTGGGTGCAACAGGGTCCTAAGGAACGCTGCAAACCACCTTCAGTAATGCCTACAGTGCACCTTGCTTGAGGTGGGAAGTTAACAAATGTAAAACGAAATTGGAAAAAAAGATAAAATGCGGAAATCACAGACGTCTTTTACCGTGGGAAGAGAATCAGAGACAGATAAATGACATCAAATACACAGAAAGAAAGAAAGAAAGAAAGAAAAAGAAAGAAGGTAGACGCCAATAAAACAACAAAAGGAATATCTGGCATAAATGAAAAGACACAATCGTTCATCCCCTGAATCGCTTTGAAACTAATCATTTGTCATTAGCGTCAGTGCTCTCTCTCTCTCTCTCTCTCTCTCTCTCTCTCTCTCTCTCTCTCTCCTCCTCTCTCTCCTTCTCTGCACAAAGGTCGATCGTTTTGTTTCTTTTTAAATCCGGACTACAAAGGATTCAGTGTGGGGAT
>JANJGK010000027.1:6475667-6488612 GCA_039081455.1 Macrobrachium rosenbergii | reverse complement strand
AAAACAAAAGGGAACACAGAAGAGAAAGTTCTTCTGGGACCTAACCTGCACCAGTGCCTAGGGATACTGAGTGCCACCAGTGTGACCTGTACACGGCACACCCAAACTACAGTGCCACCTTTTGAAAGGGTGCCACGTCATTGAAGAGACACTGCCTCGCTGCCCAAGTACGCCCAGTCGACCCGGTTAGACGCCCTTCCCCACCAGAAACATGGCAGCAGAGCATTATAAAACCTTCCTGGGGCTGGGGACGGCGGCAGGTCTCACCGGCTTGGAACTTACCACCTGGGTTAAGGAGCAAGTGGACGACTTGGCCAAGCGGGAGAAGGAAGAAAGACTCGAGCAGAGGAAGTATGAAGCCGAGCAGAGGAAGTATGAAGAAGAACGAAGGGTGTATGAAGCCGAGCAGAGGAGGTATGAAGAAGAACGGAGGGCGTATGAAGCCGAGCAAAGGCAATTAGAAGAGGAAAGAGAAGAAAGAAGAAGACAGCATGAGTTAGCCTGCAAGGAAACTGAGTTAGCCCTAAAGGAGAAGGAGTTCGAGCTTGAGAGAGCGAAAATGGAGAATGCCGAAACTATGGCTAGCCATCAAGCCTCCAGTCCTACACCTGCTGCATCAAACGCTCCAATTTCGAGCATCAATTCCCTAGTCCCCAAGTGGACTGAGGACGAGCCAAAAGCATGGCTGGAGGAGATCGAGGCTCTTTTCGATAACTACAGCACCACAGAGACGGAGAGAGCCTTAATACTAGCCAAGCATATGGAGGGAAAAGCCAAGGCAGCGCTTCGCTCACTGGAGAAGAGCCAGAGAGGTAACATGGCAGAAGTTCGTAGAGTCATTACAAAGGCCTACGAGATAACCCCAGAAAAATGGAGACAACAGTTCCGAGGCCTTGCCAAGGAAGTCGGCTGGTCTTGGACGGAATGGGCATGTCACAAAACCCAGTCCGGTACGCGCTGGTTCGACTCCTTGGCCTGCACGACGTTTGAGGATCTTTTCAATCAGACCATGCTAGAAGACCTTTTCCAATGTGTGCCTGGGCCCCTTGCTGTATATCTTAACGATAAACAGCCCTCCACACTTATGGAAGCTTGTCGCATGGCTGATTCGTGGGAAACTTTCAATCAGTCGCATAGCACCTCGCAGAAGCGAATCTTTCCCCAGGCCTACCTCTCGAACTCCACTCGCCCGAAGAATGGACTGCCTAGCAAGACCCTGTGCAACTATTGCAAGAAGGGGGCCATGCTGAAGCTGAGTGCCGATACAAACTCGGCACTAATAAGCAGCCTAACCCTACCAGCCAGAACTCCGCTCCCGATTCATCCGCTCAGCCCTTTCCTCCAACAGTTACTGCAGGCCACCGAGCCCATCCAAAGGGCCCGTGCAAATCCTGTGGGGCTGTTAGTCACTACAATGCTGGATCTCCGGCCTGTCCACATCATGTCCCCACCACCAAATTTGTCAACCTAATCAGCACTTCATTCTCTGCTGCTGGTCCGCACCGGATTCTTTACCCCGAGAGACTGGAAACCCAGTTCATCTCGGTGGCCCCTCTTCAGAGCACTAGCCTGCCAGTGACCCTTCCGGTCACAGTAGACACTGCGGCAGACATTAGCCTGATCACTAGGGCCCAAGTGCCAGCCGGTGCCATGGTTGATGAAGAAACCCGGTGGGAAATGAAGTGGATAGAGGGCCACACCATTACCGTTCCTACGGTCCAACTCCAGGTAAGGACACCTTGGGGCACGATACCCCACCGCCTTGGCGTGGTAGGGGGAATTCGGCCCGGAGTGGTCTTCTTGTTGGGTCGGGATTTTCTCTGCGAAAGCCCGTTACCAACGCCACTCCGCAGCCACGTTACCTCCTCCACGGAGGCCCCAGTTGTAACTCCCAACAATGACAAACCTCCACCTTCCGCCCACCGAAGTGGTCCGCGGAAGGGGCGCCACCCAACCTATTTCAGGCCTAGCCCTCTCCAATCGCGAAGGGCTGGCCCACCAAGAGGTCCTCCCCCTCCGCGAAGAGAGATTCAGGAGGAGCAGTACCGCTGCAGGACGTGCAAGCGGGCAGACCACTCCACAAATTGGCAGGGCTGCCCAAACAAGCAACGCCCAGCGGACGCCCCCGAACAAAACTCACCGAGAGGCTACGATCTCCTGCTGGGGCAGGAATCTCTGCCGCAGCCAAACACAAGTCGTCCGCGAGGTATTGCACCTCCGGACCCCTCGTCAGGCATGCCTGACCCTCAACTGCTGCCAGTGCCACTTCCGAGCACTGAGCAGTGCCAGACTCCGTTCGTCCCAGACGTTGAGCTACCAATGGAAAAGGCCCCTATGCCGGGTCTAAATCCTGAGGCGAATCCTCCTCCGTGAGATTTAGGATTCCCCATGCAGTTGATCATCGCGACTGGAGAGCCTCCAGCACCCGAAACTTCTTCTTTGCAAAACTTGAAACCAGGGGATGAACCCCTGGAGGATCGAAATGATACCCCTTCCTTGGAAGACCAGGAACTGGCATCCTCAGACGCAGAAGTCGAGATCGCTCTCGCTCCGGTTGTCGCAGCAGCCGGAGTAGGGAGTCCTCCCGCAGCTTTTGCAGTTGCCCCTGACTTCGCGCCCGCTAGCCCTTCTGGCCTGTCCCCGGAGTCGGTGCTCTCATCACCTCCTAGGCCAGCTACTGATAGGCCTTGGAGGAACCCGAAGAAGAAGAAGAAGGGGCGGAAGAGAGCCCAGTAGTTGCCGAGCTATAAGCTCATCCTGGCACTAGTGCCCTCTCGGCACAGTGCCCTAACATCTAAGAGTGATCCTGGCCCCTTGCCCAGAGGAGGTAGCCAGTGTGATCTCTTCCTTTTATTTGTACATAGCCTAGACAGCCTTAAGTACGGTACATCAATTTAGTAGCCTTGTTCTTTCCACTTACCACCGAGCCGCAGTAATCATGTAAGTAGCATAACTAATTTCAGTAATCTTAACTATTGTGAAACGAGCCACGATGCTCATGACACGCATGGCCTAAGACCTCAGTGAGGCACCCATTTATCATATGAGGCAACCCTCATGAATTAACTAGTAATTTTTAATTGTATTAAACATAAACCATGTTGTAATTTAGTTAGAATATTAACTCTTTATGTTGGTGCTACGGTCGGGTTAGGATAGGTTAGGCTAGGGAATCTCATAGAATGTACCACTAGGCTAGGTCTAAACACATCATGATTGAAGGAGGTAGCCTATAATAACCGTAAGCACCTTCTCGTACTATTAGACTTAGGTAAAGTAGTGATTATAGCTCATGTCCTATCTAGGGTTAGGTAGTTCTGTAGCTAGGTAGGCTAACCAGGACTAATCTGCTCAGGGGAAGGAGAGTAACCTACTAGAGGCGAACAGCTTGCTTAGTATAGACCTTCACGCCCGAAAAGGGAGTGAAGGCCCTCTTAAGTGGGGGAGCTTTTATAAATATTACTGCTGTTCGCCCTCGTAACTTTGATTGCAAATAATATCAACCTGACCGAGACAGGGAAAAGATGTTGTCTATATAGGAGCGTCTTCAGTTCAAACCTTAACGTCCGTTGGAGAACGGGATAGGTAATTTAGGCCTTTCACCCTATAGGAAAATTTCCCTATCAGCCTTAAAAATAGGTGGTCCTAAGGCCCTTTTTCCTCTCTACCTGTCTCTTGGCGAATGTTTTGAAAACAGAACGTGGACGCCTGGGGTGACTGTTCTTGACCTAGGCCGGTCAGGGAACGAGAGAGAGAAACTAGCCGCCGTCTCGAGCAGACGTCTGGAAGGTGGCCCTGTCCCCGCCTTTGTCTATTATTTTATTAGTGAATGGTGGAGCAAGAAACACTACACAACTTCATCACGTCCGTTGTAATGCGCGCCAATGCTTCGTCCTTAAGGTAGAGTCTGTGTGCTGTTCGAAACTTTGTCCATTCTTTTAACCTCTTTTCTGTATTTCCAACTCTTTCTTTGTTTCATTCTCCGGCCACCATTGAAGGTAATCGCTTGCACGAAGTCTAGATTAAGCCAAATTATTATATTGTTAGCTTCAACCACGTTATTCCAGTAAAATACCTAGGATTTAGGGTAAGCAAAATCAGGTTAAGTCTCGATGCTTTTTATGCCTAGCGTCCGAATGTTTGGAAGAACCGTTGCGTTTAAAATCAAATTCATCTCAAATATTCTTGTTAAGGTTAATTACCCTTAACTGGCAACCTTTGGCTAATTAACGACTGTCTTTGAGGTTAACTTTTGGCTTGAAGTGGCAGGTTACGTGTAATCTTGGTTTGCAGGGCCGTGAAAACTACATAAATTGAATAATGCATGATCAGCCAAGACCCACACACGTAACAATATATATATATATATATATATATATATATATATATATATATATATATATATATATATATATATATATATATATGTATAAATATATATATAGCTGATGAATGAGGGATTTAAATTCATCACTAGGTGGTAGATAGAGAGAACATACTGTATATTTTCTTTGCAAATGGATCTGCACACCTGTCACTTGCAATGTGGATTGGATACTAAGCGGATTTTGTGGTGTGTCATTTCGAACATACAAAACTACACCCCCATGGCTTCCAGTGTCTAAGTTATAGGGGGAGCGATAGGCTGTATACTCTCGTGGGCTGGGGAGCGTATTATCACCAATCATGGTCTCCTGCAGGAGACACTTCTGATATGAGCAGCCTTAATTCTTCCCATTTAGTCCCCAATCCCTGACAGTTCCACTGGAGAAAATTGATGAGCTCTACTTTCCTTTTGAGGCTGTTAAATTAGAGCCTCTTTTAAGAGCTTTCAGCTTACTGCCTTGTTCCTTCATTTTTCCGCAAGCAGACCGATTGTTTAAGGCTCCTTCCTTTTTAAGGGGTTATCATTCTCAGGAGCACCAGACAAAGCTGGCGCTGCCTGAGGAGGGGTGTGAGGGTCGGACATTGGTGCATCTTCCAAAGCATCAAAAGCACCATTTTCAGCTGGTGCAAGCTCCAGGGAGACACGAGCACCAGATAGTGATAATGCAGCCTCCAACGAGGCAGACATGTCAGCCATAATTGGTGTAACCTCCAAAGAAGCTGACACACCAGGTATAGTTGGTACAGCCTCCAGAGAGGCAGGAGTACCAGAAATCACTGGCTTTGCCTCCACAAAAGCAGGAGTGCCAGAAATCACTGGTACTGCCTCCAATGAGGCAGGAGTGCCAGAATCCATTGGCGACGCCTCTGAAGAGGCAAGAGCGTCAGAAATCACTGACGCAGCCTCTGAAGAGGCAAGAGTGTCAGAAATCACTGGCACAGCCTTCAAAGAGGCACGAGCACAGGTCGTCACTGATTTTCTATTTACATTACCTCTGCCAGAATTGAAATTTCTTCTTTGGTTGGCAGCAACACTAGAAAAGGATATTCCAGGTCTAACATACTGATTCAATTCTCTCCCTTTTGTCTTTCTAAACGTGATACGTCCAGTTACCCTTAATGTTTAGATTTCTTTTTCCATGATGTATACATCACAATTAAGTGAAAATGATGGATGCTGGTCTCCACAATATATACATCTTGCTACTTTATTGCATATGCTATGCTCTAGTTCACTGCATTTGACACAGGTGGCAGGCTTGCCTTGTAGTTTCTGCCTACAAGATCCTAACTTATGTCCAAATTCTTGACAATGAAAACATTTCCTCGGTCTTGTGATATACTGCTTAACCTTAAAACGTAACCAGGCTGCTTCTATTATATTAGGCAATCGAGTAGAATCGAATGCAATAATTAAATTTGGAAGTAGAACTAAGGCTCCATTTATCTCCTTCATTCTTTCAATTCTTATTACTCCTTGGTCTTTTAATTCTTCTACGAGCTTTTCCTCCGAGTATGTCATCAGTTGGGATGCATATAGTATCATTCCCTTGGAGTAGTTCCAAAAAGCATTTACGGCACGTTCTGCTTTAACTCCTCCGAGCTGCGATAATGCTTTTAATTTTTCATTTTTTTAGCTGAGGTCGATTCCACAGTCAGCTTTCCTCAACCTTCAGATGATATCTTGGGCTCTCGACCACGAAACTTCACAATATCTCTATATACATTAAAAATATCGCAACTGTATTCTTCCAGGTTAAAGGTCAAGTATTTATCATAAAGGGTCGCAGCCTAACTGTGGCCTCAGAGTCATAGAAGAGGACAACTGCCCGAGCCACTTTACCGCCGTCATATTGAAAGTATTAAAATATATTTTTATTGAGTTTACAATTATGAAGAATAATTTTATGATAGTTACCATATGGCAATATGTCTATTTTGGTTTCTCAAGTAAAAGAAAAATACATAAAAGCTAAATTTTATTAAAACGCCATGTATATTGAAAATACACAAAAAATAATAAATAACAGCGTTAAGTCTAAGGAAAGTTATGAGCAATTCCTCTTAGATATTCTACAATATTTCTGTCCTCGATTTCTAAAAGCATGCAAAACAATTTGGCGTAGGTCGCACGTACTTTATTGGGAAGTAGCGCATAGATAAACGGATGAATGCCGCCGTGCATCTCAGCAAGAATAACATACACTTGACAGAAAAGTGGTGGCGTTATTTTGAAAGTACCGTCAATATAGAGTCTCCAAGTTCTTTAAGTAAGTGTGCATTACTTTCCCTTCCAAATATAATGATTCTGCATGATTCATCTTCGCTGCCTGCAAGAAGGAATTTCCCCGATCCACAGGTCTGAAAATCAACAGGAATCACCAGATCTTGTGAAGTTGTAAGATTGGCAGGCTATGCAGACAGATCCTTCCGTTTCCTTCTCAAGAGTCTTCGCAGAGCGCCACAGCTCGGCATGACTCCTTGGCATGCTTCAGATACATTTTCTAAGCACTCTTTAATCACTACAGATGTTTGTTCTCTTGTTTCTGTGGCCCCCAACTTTTATTTTTGGAATTGCTTTTTCGTTTTCCACTTGAGCTGGTCAGCGTTATGCGAATGCTCTTTTATTTGTTTTGCATTTTCAGCATTCTTTACACGAATTCGCGCCTTGCATAACCTCCTCCTTCCGCATCTCTAGAACTGCGTGACATTGTCAGCACAAAGTCTGTCAAAAGCGTTTGTATATCCGTCACTCACATATTTCTCTTTTCCTCGTTGTGAGAGCGTCTCTGTTGCCATTGTAGAAGGGGGTTTGTTAGTGAACATTCTACAGTGTCAACTTAAACCTTATTATTTCTCAAATAGGTCACTTTTTACGACTATTAGGCGTTGTTGTACATAAAATAGTTTACATCCCTTTAAAATAATTACAACCATTCAACAACGTATTTGCCTAAAGGAGACAACCTAACTGGCGAAGTGCCCAGTCCTTATAGACAAAGTAACTACTGATAAATAAACAGAGAGAGAGAGAGAGAGAGAGAGAGAGAGAGAAGAGAGAGAGAGAGAGAGAGAGAGAGAGAGAGAGAGAGAATTTTTCAGTTTTCTCTCTTCTCATAGATGTTACCGCGGGTGAACTGACAGGTAAACCTGATCGTGAATACCCGGCCTTACGCAAAACGTAACACAAGGATCAACAGAAGAAACACGAAAAGCGCAAAGCCAGGCCCTCAGTTCCGGTGAAAAAATCTCACAAAGAACTCATTTTTGTTAGAAATATGTCAGCGTATCAGCAACTCTAAAGGGTTGTACGATTTCCGAACCTTTTCCCACCATGAATTTCGTGTATGCTTTAGAAAGATGGGTTTTTCATTTTGATTTCAGGTTAATTTAGATGCACTGAATCGTAGGTATGGATACTAGGAATATTTCAAAACCAAAGTGGAGCTATTAATGCCTTCATACACCGCAAACTTTTCCATCTTTGAGTGGTGTAAACGCACCACATCTGTTGGAAGTTTCTGCCCAATCATTTTACTCACATTATTTCCTTTTTAACGATGTAACACAACTCTCTCCCCGGCTCTCAGGACGCACAAGACACCACACAAACTCCTGATCGAGATTTGCAGAAATAGAAAGGAACAGAAAGCCCAAAAATCATTCCTGAAATTAGGAATTTCCTCAGCGGGAATCACGACAAAAGAACCACACGCCTTTGATCAAGATTCCAGATTGCTTGAGGAGGAGGAATCATTGACCTTATTCACTGGAGGATAAAACCAGGAGGAAAAACCCTCCGTGAAATGAACAGTTCCTTCCAGCTGCCGTCGTCATCAACCAATAACAACTTTTGAAAGGAGAAGGATTTACTATTATTATTCTTGGGCCGCTTTTGTGAGAGGCGCCGCCGTTGTTATCAAGGGAATTATTCCTTTTTTTCCCTTAATCCGTTGAGCTTTCTTTTCTAAGATGGAGAAATGAAGTGGTAGAAGAGGAGATAAGATTCTGCAAACTATTATTATTATTATTATTATTATTATTATTATTATTATTATTATTATTATTATTATTATTATTATTAAAATTGTATATGTTGTAAATAATAATAATAATAATAATAATAATAATAATAATAATAATAATAATAATAATAATAATAATAATTATTATTATTGTTATTATTATTATTATTATTATTATTATTATTATTATTATTATTATTATTATTATTATTATTATTCAAACTGTATATATCGCAAATATTAGTGTAGTGGGAATTTTCTTTATCCTAAGCACCCTATTCCAACCCAACATGATTGATTGATTGATTGATTTCCCAAAATTGGCACCACAACAACAACAGCTGTAATCATAGATGCTTGATGTATAGTATTATATTCACTGTCAAAAAATGTAGTAAAATTACAATATGAGTAGTTTTTATAAATATGGATGGAGAATAAAACAACATTTGTTAGCTTCCACTTCGCTCTTAGTTTGAATTATGTTCAAGTACGTGAATATTTTTTTTTTATTTAAAGATTAATTCACAATAGAAAACAATATAAAAACACTGAATTTAGTGATTGTACTATGGGTTGTTAGATTCACTGTGAAATTTATATTAATATAGCCTGATTTAGTGACTGGAACCAGAATATATTAATATAAAGTTTAGCAGGAACAGAAGGGACCATCTTGCACTGTTGAAGAAGTTATGAGATTTTTCTTTTTGCATCGAATAGATCGGTCGTCCTGCTTCCTTGTGTCCACAGTATGCACTTGATTTGAAGTCTGATTGAAATGCCTTTCACGCAGCAATAATTAAACACACAAAAATAGTGAAAGTCGATATTTTTAATCTGGAAGTCTGAGAGTCTGGTAATCTATAAGTCTGGTAATCTAAAAGTCTGGAAGTCTGAAAATATAAAAGTCTGGAAGTCGAAAAGTTTGGAAATTTAAGTCTGAAAGTATAAAAGTCTGGAAATCTAAAAGTGTGGAGGTCAAAAAGTCTGGAAATCTAAAAGTCAAAGTATAAAAGTCTGGAAGTCTGAAAGTATAAAAGTCTAGAAGTCTAAAAGGCTGGAAGTCTACAGGTATAATAGTTTGGAAATCTAAAAGTCTGAAAGTATAAAAATCTGGCAATCTAAGTCTGAAAGTATAAGAATCTGACAATCTAAAAGTCTGAAAGTATAAAAATCTGACAATCTAAAAGTCTGGAGTCTAAAAGCCTTGAAGTCTGAAAGTATAGAATTCTGAAAGTCTGGAAATCTGAAAGTATAAGTCTGAAAATATAGCCTAAAAGTCTGGAAGTCAGAACATTTGAGAGTCTAAAAGTCTGGAAGTCTAAAAGTCTGAAAGTCTAAAAGTCTGGAAGTCTTAAAGTCTAAAAGTCTGAAATTATAAATGTCTGGAAATCTAAAAGTCTGTCTATAATTCTGCACCTTTACAAAGTCCCTTGTTATTTTCTATCTCTGTATTTCCCAGAGAGAGAGAGAGAGAGAGAGAGAGAGAGAGAGAGAGAGAGAGAGAGAGAGAGAGAGAGAGAGAGAGAGAGAGAAGATGGACTGCATTATTAATCCGTTGCAAAAACGCAACAGCTTGCTGCTGTAGTTGGTGTGCCTGATAAGGCTTCGTAAAACAAAATGTCTGGTGTGTTGGCGTTCACTTTCCCGTTCTTTGCTCGTAAACACTGCACTGGACGTATTGTTGCCAGATATTTTATACACACACACACACACACATACACACAGAAAGAGCATACTTTTGTAAGCTATGGTATATTTCCTTGTCGTCGCCTTCTATAAGTACTTTGTTACTTTGTTAATAATTATCATATATAGAATGTAAAGTAGCATATATAATGAGGTCCTGGAACTTCAAAATGTTTCTCACTTATTAACAGTTCCACAATACAGCCCTTTCGTGTTATGACATAATAATTCTAATTATTTTTATATAATCAAACCACAAAGGCATCTCATTTCCTCTCGATTTTCACAAACCTTTTGTAGACGTTTCCTTAACAAACGTCTACAGAGTTGTAGAAGTTTAGAGATATTTGTGGCTTCACATTAAACGAGTAGGTACGTAGTTTGTCTGCCAGTAACTGCCTTGTTCATAGCCATAATAATATTCTTATATTATTGAGAAGATGAAGAACCCTAGTCAAATGGAATAAGCCCACAAAAGGGGCCGTTGACCTGAAATTCAAGCTTCCAAAGAATATGGCGTTCATTAGGAAGAAGGAACAGAAGAAAAGAAAGAAGAGATCTAACTTATTAAAAAAGGAAAAATAAATGAATAAATAAAAAAAAAATGCATCGAAATACAAGGAGAAAAATATTAGGGTAGTGAAATAATGATTAAAAATTAGATTTGGAAAGGGAAATTGAGCTTTACATTCGTAAAACCCAAAACCAGGGATAGCCCATCAATACAGCTCGCAGGCCACATTCTCAGTTCGTGTCCCGAATTCCTGATCACTGGATGACGACGTCCACCGTCGGCAAATTGGCTCTCGGGAACTTTGCCCGTTCTCCAGGTGTGGCTTGAGATACTCTGGTCTGGAGTTGAAGGATTCTGAGAGAGAGAGAGAGAGAGAGAGAGAGAGAGAGAGAGAGAGAGAGAGAGAGAGAGAGAGAGAGAGATTTTTTTAGAAGTTTTCTCTCATAAGGGAGATCTCTTCTATCTTCTCTCTGTATTTCCCTTTACCTTCTCTTACTTCCTAATGAGGTCCATATTCTTTGGAGGCTTGAATTTCAAGTCAGTGGGTCCTGTAGTGGGCTTGTTTCATATGAATAGGGTTTATCTACTGAATAATAATACATATTTCATAAGGTCTGAAGACTTGGAACCAATTCATAGGCTCTCTCTGATTTCTTTGTGATAGCTGTGATGTGCTTTTTTCTTTTTCATTTATTATTCCAGGTCTTGTGTCATGCTGACAGCCATAATTCTCTACCAAGGGAATCATTTAAGTGAAATCTAAAATATTCACTTAACCACAGGGACCACTTCACAAATACTAAAGGATTACCAACTGTTGGTTCAAAGCATAACAAAACATGTCTGCAGCGTCCCTTCGGCCCCTAGCTGCACCCACTTTTTAGCCTTTCACTTTACCTCCGTTCTCTTCCTTCCTTCAGTCTTGCTGTCCAACATCTCTATTCTTCGTGCTTTTAGATGCTTGCTCTCCATCTTATTTCTTACTTGGATCTCTTCAGTGGCTGTCCAACCACTCCAACTCCCTCTTTTCACTGTCTTGATCTCTGAATGGCCGAAAGTGGCCCAGTGCAGTGCGTGGCTCGACAGCTTAAATTTCATGAAATCAAATCAAGTTTCTTCAAAGTACCGGTATCCTCTTCACAGGAACTGTAACCGTCTCTGTTGGTTGACGAGTCCCAAGGTCCAGACCAGCCCACTTAGCTCTTTTCATGACCTTACTACACTTACGAGGTGCTTCAGGGAAAGGTTTGCTTCCTTTCAAATTCCGTACTTTACACAACATTCACCTTAATGTAGAAATAAATTCAGTTATGTATGGGTATAAATATATTTGGAAATAAATCTCTATAGAGAGCTTTCGGGAATCTGGCCAATTCCCATTTTCAAAAGGGGAATCGAACAGGTTCCAGAAAGATCTATTTTTAAATATATTTGTACCCATAAATAACTGTGAATTTGATTCTCCATTGCAAGACTCATACTACCACGAGAATTTGTTAATTCATCCAAATTGTAACTCTCAAGTACATATGCGTCTGAGAATGACATTACTGAATGGTATAACGGCGCGCGAGAGCGCTTCCATTGAATGGGAGTTGATTGGTTGCAACTGAATGTTGCCCAGAGTGAAATAAGTTGCGACTGACACTTCGGAACTTTCTGGCTGGACTTGTGGATACATTTCTCATCTCATTTTAAATTTGCATTACTAATGTGTTTGTTAATACTTCTACATTCTACGTAAAGCAAAACATAGATGAATAAATGATGATTTTTGCTAATACATCTAATACCTAGGGCTGTGCAGATTTAAGAAATGTGATGATAAATCCTGACTTTATTTTAAGGCCATGATAAGACAGTTTCTGCTTGAAGTGAGTTGAATACATGACTGATATCACAAACATTTCCCGAGAGATCGGCTGAGCTTTTTTTTTTTTTTTTTTTTTTTTTTTTTTGAAGGATTTCGTATCCGCTTGGGACGATTATTCAAACTTCGTTAGTTCAGGCGAAAGGGAAATTGGGAGGTTTCCAATGCAGGGTTTTTTCCAGGACTGGAAGTTGTTTTTTTAAAGATTGTAAGAATAACCCGTGGTTTCAGTATATAGGAAATAAACGTATGAAAATACAGTATATATATATATATATATATATATATATATATATATATATATATATATATATATATATATACATATATATATATATATATATATATATATATATATATATATATATATATATATATATATATATATATATATATATATATATATATATATATATATATATAATGTGTGTGTGTGTGTGTATTGCTTATTTATTCCG
>JANJGK010000027.1:6470667-6473167 GCA_039081455.1 Macrobrachium rosenbergii | reverse complement strand
TTATTTTATTATTATGTAGCTTAAACATCTACTATGTAGAATTACATGATAACAATAAAGAAGACTAAACAAAGTAGAATAAAAGTACAAAGACAAGACAGAAATCTGAAGACGAGAGACGAGAATCATTTCACTTTGAAAATGAGTTTTTTTTTTTTTGGGGGGGGGGGGCTGACTTCCTCACCCTTTGATTCATGTGCAAATGAGATGTTTTTCCCCAATTATGAGGAGCTTTCTCTCTTGGAGCTGTTGCTATATTCTCTCTCTCTCTCTCTCTCTCTCTCTCTCTCTCTCTCTCTCTCTCTCTCTCTCTCTCTCTCTCTCTCTCTGATAGTACTTTGGAAAGGGGATTAGGGGAAGGAGATTTAGGCAGGACCAGGCTCAACCATATTAACCCTTCTGGGCAGAATAGCTTCTCTCTCTTCCAACTCCGCCTTCATTTCAATAAGAATGTGACCCAGTGATCTACTGTGGCTGTTCTTTGAAATAAATTCAGTTGCTTAATAATTACTTCCGATGGATTGTCAATTTTACTATAGGAAATATAGAAATCTATTGTATGTTTTCACATCATGCTCAAGAAATCTAGAAATCTGTCGTATTTTATCACATCAAGTTCAAGAATTATAGAAATCTATTGTATTTTATCACGTCACGGTCAAGATATATAGAAATCTATTGTATTTTACTGTCATGTATTTTAATCACATCATATTCCAGAAATAAAAAAATCTATTGTATTATACTCACTTTGGCATTTCACCTAACGACATAAAAATATTATCCATTATTTATGTATTTGTAGAATGGCACCGTATAGATGCATCATGCAGGGTAGTAATACTGTACATTGCATCTTCGTTTCAACTCTTGAGGTTCCAGTTGCACGACATCCTCAGTAAGGAGACTGTTCAACAGTCCAACGGTGTGGGGAATAAAGGACCTCTAGAACTGAGACGTTCTACCGCGAGGCACATTTCCTGCACAGTGGTGCTTCTGCCTTTCAGCAGATCTGTCGCTCTCGGTAGGAAGAGAGGATCAGGGATCAGCTGTGAATGTGAAAGATCTTTGTTGGATTACAACTTTTTCAAAATTGACTGAATTATGTGACTTTACATGACTGAGTCACCTACGTCTGACTAATATCGCTGATGTTATCATTTGAACAATATATTCCACGACGTCTGGATTCCCTAGCGAGCAGACTCATGCTATATCTCACGACTAACAGACCTGGCGAATATCAGGAGTCACAACTGAGACAGAGGGAAGGGGCAGCCATCACAAAGGGAGTCAAAGGCACAGTTCTATGACTTAGGAGCCTCGAGTTACACATAGAAGACTGACTGGTGCCAGGAAGAGAGAGAGAGAGAGAGAGAGAGATACCAAGTGGAAGAGTGGGAGACTTGAGAGATTTCGTAGTGCAGGATAGAATGAACATTCTTCCATCCGACGTTCCGCGTCCAAGATGGAATTTCATAGAGAGAGATTCGTCTGTCTCTCTTCTTCAAATTGATGCAGTTATTGACATTAAATTTTCGATAATTGGTTCTTTCTAAGTGATCTTGGATGGTTTAGAACCTTTTGTTATATGAAGCTGTTGGAATTATTGTGTCTCTTTATTTATGACAACGGACGAAGGAAGGATATATATATATATATATATATATATATATATATATATATATATATATATATATATATATATATATATATATATATATAGTGCGTGTGTATTTTTATGTCTACCTCCTCTGAATTACTTTATAGCAAGGACCCTCTGAAATCCATTCTGACGTAGGGAAATATTCACGAATTCAAAATTTTCCATAACATGAATAAACGAGAAATGTTAGGAATGACAAATTGAACAAACAGATTCAACATGGGGCCGGTTAATGAAGAGAATGATTGAGGGGGAATGAATTATATGCTGAACGATGAATTATTATACAATGGACCCGAAAGTTCATCCCATAAATTCGGGTCACTGACAAGGGAATCGTCCATATTTACTGTAATGGACGAAACTTTACCTTTCCGCGTCGAGTGATTAATGGCCCTTTAGAGTTTCGGAAGGATAATCGGGGAAACGAAAATGAAATAGAGAGAGAGAGAGAGAGAGAGAGAGAGAGAGAGAGAGAGATCCCGGAAACTCAAGAACTGTCCCACTATGCAAACCCGACGAGATAATTGGTTCCAGTAATACGAGAGAATGAAGCAACCTGACGGTTTCCTCTGACTCGTCCATGTTCTGGGTCCATTTGGGAACTGGAATTAGATTTTGGAATGGGGATCTCTTCAGGAATGTGACAATGTAGCTTTCATTAACACGAGGGGCTTTTGGGCCTATGGAATATCTATAAAGTCTCCTACTGCAGAGAGAAGAAGAATCTAGGAAGTTTTCTAGTGACCAGACCTCTTGTGACACTGAAGAAGAAGAAGAAGAAGAAGATATTCAAGAAAACTGTGAACTATAACAGGAAACGAATGGGGGGTT
>JANJGK010000027.1:6438167-6463167 GCA_039081455.1 Macrobrachium rosenbergii | reverse complement strand
TGAAGCAGAACATCCTTGAGTCTTATTGAATCTAAATACTGAAATACTGTAGAATTTATTTAAGCACTGTAAAGTTTATTGAAATATTTTCTATTTTACCATATCACGAGAGAGGAAGTGTGAAAGCGTTCCCTCTTCCAAGCGTGAGAGCAGAAACGGTTCCTCTCCAAGATGGAAAAGAAAGCGGAGAACTTGATTGAGACCATTCCGATATTTTATCTTGCAGGAGGGAAAGGAGGGTTTAGTCTAATCTATTTCAAGGATCAGTAGAAACTTTCACCCTTTCTGTTCAGTTCTACGAATCCTTCAGACAAAGACTTTGGAAATGCAGTCTTAGGGAAATGAAAGACTTTGGGAAACGTAGACTTAGAGCTGCCGTATTTGAATAGTTGTGTCATTCTGTCCTCTGTTCTGTCTGTTAGGCCTAACGCTAATTCTAGACTCGGGTTGCGTCTAATAAAATCATGGTCTCGTCTGGACGTCAGGTGCAGAGTTGAACACGAAAGTTAATATAGAGAGAATCATAGAAATTGCAAAATAGGCCTAACGTTTAATCTATGCCTTTCGTTGCGTCTAATAAAACTAGTTTCATCTCGATGTTAGGCGCTGAGTTAAACAGAAGTTAATATAGAGAGAATTACAGAAACCACAATTCACTTTAAAGGAATAATATTTTTCATGTCCAATGATACTGGTTTTAATCAGGCTAAACTGACATGTATGAGTATACAGGATTTAGACTCGGCCTGATAGCTGGTTCATCGCTAGATCTGAAATGTATAGTTTAGGAGTTCGTCAGAATCAACTAAAATATAAATAGTTACCTGAAATAAATGAAATTAGGTCAGTGGATTCTCATACTCTCTGAAAACTGGGGCAAATGGGATTAGTCTACGTTGATTATTACACAAGTCAATTGAATAACGCAATTGCATACCGATATTGCGAGATCTCTCAATGTCTGAGATGCATTTACTGGACACCGTCGATCAGCTACGCTTATGCAAAGTTTGTTATTACCTACTGCGTCCATTATAGTTATATATTTATTCTGTCATACATTAAAAATTTGTATGAAGAAGCCTCCAGGTAAATTAGGTGTCACAGTCTTTATGGTAAGAGCCTTCCAAGCTCCTTGGAGCGTGAATGTGAAATTTATATTTATTTTATTAAAGATCATAAACGCTTCCTTAAACTCTCCAATTTTGGAGGTTTGCCAAAGAGGCGGTGGACATTTCTGAGGGGCTGGGCGCTTCGTGTTACACCAAAACAAGTTAGAAAGATAAAAAATGGTCTAAATTTTCGTACCCAGGAGAGAGAGAGAGAGAGAGAGAGAGAGAGAGAGAGAGAGAGAGAGAGAGAGAGAGAGAGAGAGAGAGAGAGAGTCTTGGGATTATTGAAGAGACACACAAATATATACTGTGTATATATATATGTATATATATATATATATATATATATATACATATACATATTATATATATATATATATATATATATATATATATATATACATATATATATATATATATATACATATATATATATATATATATATATATATATATATATATATATATATATATATATATATACATACATATATATACATACATATATATATATATATATATATATATATATATATATATATATATATATATATAATATAATATATATTATATATTATACATAATTATATGTATATGTGTGATGATTATTACCACACATTTGTACGTGATTCATTTATCACACATTACCACAGGTGAAAAATAAGAGACGGGGTGTAGGTCCTGACCGGTTTCGACTTTCTGATTAGCAGACCCGGGTTCGTTTCCCTCTTCCGCGAATCAGAATTTCCTCATATTTCTTGCTCCTGTATCTTAAGACTTTGTAGGGACAAGCGTATCTAAAATAGCGCGAAAAATTCGAGATAGGTAAGAGGACATTGTGGCTATTACAATTACATATGTATCTGGTAAAAAGTGACCAGTAGATTCTACACACACACACACACACACACGTACATGTATATACAGTACACATATATATATATATATATATATATATATATATATATATATATATATATATATATATATATATATATATGTGGAGAGAGAGAGAGAGAGAGAGAGAGAGAGAGAGAGAGAGAGAGAGATTCAATATATAATATACGGTAACGCATATATATATATATATGTATATATATATATATATATATATATATATATATATATATACATGTATATATATATATATATATATATATATATGTATATATATATATATATATATATATATATATATATATATATATATATATATATAATGGGATTGAGTCTATAATTGAATAAACTAAATATCTTAATATATACACACGAGGGCACACAGAAAATCACTGACGAAGACAGAGGGCAAAACAGAAAAGGGGCGATAACTAACTAAGCGATCCCAGATGTCGAATTTGAACGATCGTCGTCCACACGAATTAAAGTGTTTATTACATACAGCTCTGGGCAAAAAGAACTAATTGAGATCTTGACCTCGCCCGGTGACCTCTCGTGCACCATAACATTAACACATAACAACCGTTGAACGAAATGTATAGATAAGTAAACGTGAAACATTAATGGAAAAGGGAAGCCCACCTGGACGAAACTTGGGGGAATTGTACCAGATTTCGGCATCGACTGAATACCCATATATATATGAAGACTCTGAAAGGAGAGACAGTCAGAAAAAGGCATCAGGGCAGGGAGTGTGTGAGATGTGAGGAGAAGTGACAGTGAAAGCTCGAATGTCTTCTGAACTTGTATAAAATTTCTAAATGCCCACACACTAAGTGAAATTCCAAGTCCAAGAATTTTACAATGTGCCTTTTAAGATAAAGGCTTGGTCACTACTACCCAATGAAAAGTGGAAAATTTATGTATAGTTTGAACCCAAAACAAATGTATTTAAGGGGAAATTAATTTTCGTTATCTCAAGATACATAGAAGGAAACACTTGTGAAAATCTGGAAGACAGCCGGCATGAGAGCACGATAAGTGAAGCTCCAACATATATATATAGTTATATATATCGAGCAACTTGTTCGTATGGAAGTGAAAACACGCAGTACAACAGACAGTTTTCAAGAAGTGAATACCTCCCCCACTACATATATGTACATACATTCACTCGGGTTTGTTCGTTTTTATCAAACGAATATAGATATTTATCATTTTACAGCGCAAAAATTGCCTAAGATCACAGCTTCGTATAGGTATAAGCCTCGTGTGTTTCTTTTTCTAAAAAAAAGCCTCACATTTGTGCCCGAAATTTCTGAGCCTCCGGAACTTAAATATTCCCTCAGCGCCTGTCACAGGTATTATACCCAGAATTCATGGAAGAAAATGCACTTAGCAATTTTTTACCACATTTCTTACATTTCAGTAACGATAAACAAATTTTCTCTCATTTCCTCAAAATTGTCTGTTTTAAGAATTCCCGTATGAACACACCAAAATAAGTTGATATAAAAGGCATAATCAAATTATAACAAATCCATTTCACCAAATGATGCTAAAACCACAATTCTCGCCCAAAAGATCCAAATGTTCTCTCTGTGCCAAAACCAAAATGATCTTCTTTAGTTCCTCCAGAGCAAGTCCTCTGGGAGGAAGGTCAGGCAAGGCGGAGCTGTTGCTTCTGACTCTGACTGTAATTGTGACGAGAACAGTGATCACTACTTATGGGAAGTTGAAGTCGAGGCCAAGTCTACCAGATGAACACAGTGTTTAATGGACTTTTTTTGAGCCACCCTGTCAGTCAGTCAGTCTAGCCTCGCACAGGAGGAGGAACCCAGTCAACCAGCAGTGGACGAGCCTCGAACAGTCAGTTCCTGACCAGGGCTGCCAACATTATGCTTTTATTCAGCGGTGCCAGCATGTCCCTATTAATCAGGGCTACCAACATAACTGTTGTGATCAGGGGTACCAACATGTTGTGTGAATCAGGGTTGCCAACACAATCATTTCTATATATATATATATATATATATATATATATATATATATATATATATATATATGTATATATATACATATATGTATATATATACATATATTATATATATATATATTATATATATATTATATATATATATATATATATATATATATATATATTGAAGTGAGTTTGTAACACACCACTTATTGAGGTGAAAAGGACATGTAATGCAGAAGTGCAATTCGACTTTGCAGATCAATGTCAGTACCTTCCACTTCATTGCTCATGTTCATTGCACATTCACACTTCACTTCTCCTCTATATTGATTGCCACCTAATTGCACTTCTGCATTGATTATCACTTCACTGCACTTGTGCATTAATCTCCCATTCAATGCACCTGTGCATTGCTTTCCACTTCAATGCACTTTTGCACAGACTTCTACTTCAGTGCACTTGTGCATTGTTATCTGCTTCAATGCACTTGTGCATTGATTAATATTTCAATGCACGTGTGCATTGATAACCACTTCAATGCACTCCAGCATTGATTTCCACTTCATGGTACTTGTGCACTGATTACCACATGAATTGATTACCTTTTCACTGCACTTGTGCATTGATTTCCGCTCCAATGCATCTGTGCATTGATTTCCACTTCAGTGCACTTGTGCATTGATTTCCTATTCACTGCAATTATGCATTGATTACCACCAATGCACCTCTGCATTGATTTCCACTTCAGTGCAATTCTGCGTAGATTTCCATTTCAAAACACTTCTGCATTAATTTCTACTTCAATACACTTGTGCGTTGATTACCACTTCACTGCATTTCTCCACTTCATTGCACTTGTGCACTGATTTCCACATCAGTGCACTTGTACATTGATTTCCACTTCACTGCTCTTGTGCAATGATTTTCACGCCATTGCATTTGTCCACTGATTTCCACTTCAATGTACTAATGCATTGATTTCCACATTAATGCACTTGTACATTGATTTCAAGTGCATTGGTTTCTACTTAAATGCACTTGTGCGTTGATTCCTACTTCCATGCACTTGTTCATTGATTTAAACTCCAATACACTTATGCATTGATTTCCACTTCAATGCACTTGTGCACTGATTTCCACATCAATGCATTTGTCCATTGATTTCCACTTTAATGTACTAATGCATTGATTTCCACATCAATTTACTTGTGCATTGATTTCCACTTCAATGCACTTGTGCATTGATTTCCACTCCAATGCATGTGTGCATTGATTTAAACTCCAATACACTTGTACATTGACTTCCACGTCAATGCACTTGTGCATTGATTTCCCTTCAGTGTACTTGTGCATTGATTTACACTTCAATGTACTTTTGCGTTGATATCCATTTCAATGCACTTGTGCATTGAATTCCACTTCAATGAACTTGTGCATGAATTTCCACTTCAGTGCAATTGTGCATTGATTTCCACTTCAATGTACTAGTGCATTGATTTCCAATTCAGTGTACTTTTGCATAGACTTTCACTTTAATGCACTTGTGCATTGATATCCACTTCAGTGCACTTGTGCATTGATCTCTACTTCAATGAACTTGTGCATTGAATTCAACTTCAGTGCACTTGTACATTAACTTCAACTTCAATACACTTGTGCATTGATTTCCACTTAAATGCACTTGTGCATTGATATCCATTTAAATAAACCTGTGCATTGATATGCGCTTCAATGCACTTGTGCATTGAATTCAGTTTCAATGCTCGTGTGCATTGATTTCCACTTCAGTGCTCTTCTGCATTGATTTCCACTTCAATGCACCTGTGCATTGAATTCAGTTTCAATGTTCTTGTGCATTGATTTCCACTTCAGTGCTCTTCTGCATTGATTTCCACTCCAATGCACTTCTGCGCTGATTTCTAATTCAATCAACCTGTGCATTGATTTCCACTTCAATCAACTTGTGCATTGGTTTTCACGTCAATGCACTTCTGCATTGATTTCTCTTCAATGCACAATGCACTTGTGCAGTGATGTCCACTTCACTGCACTTCTGCATTGATTTTCTCTTCAATTGTGCATTGATATCTAGTTCTATGCACTTATACGTTGATTTTCACGTCATTGGACTTGTACATTGATTTCCACTCCAATGCACTTTTGCATACTTTCTACTTCAGTGGACTTGTGCATTAATTTCCACTTTATTGCACTTGTGCACTGATTTCCACTCCAATGCACTTGTCCATTGATTTCTAATGCACTGCACTTCTGCATTGATTACCACTTCAATGCTTTTGTGCATTGATTTTCACTTCAGCATACTTGTTCAATGATTAATACATCAATGCACTTGTGCATTGATTTCCACTTCAGTGCACTTGTGCATTGATTTCAACTTCTTTTTACTTCTGCATTGGTTTCCTCTCCAGTGCACTTCTGCATTGATTTCCACTCCAAAGCCCTTTCATATTGATTTCGACTTCATTGCAGTTCTGCATTGCACATCCTCTTCACTCCGCTGGTGAATAAGGTGAATATGTCATTCATTTCACTGAAAATGGCATAAAAATGGAGAAGATTTATATATGTATATATGTATATGTATATATATATATATATATATATATATATATATATATATATATATATATATATATATATATATGTGTGTGTGTGTGTGTGTGTGTGTGTGTGTGTGTAACTGAATCACGAAAATATGGAACGTGATGAATATATAAATAAAGATAAAATCCACGAAGGTAACGGAAACACTGGAGTGCTGCGAGGCCTTTCAACACTAGTCCTTTACTTACCAGACTGCTAAGTAAAGGACTAGTGTCGAAAGGCCTTGCAGCACTCCAGTGGTTCCGTTTCCTTCGTGGATTTTATCTTTATTTATATTTATATATATATATATATATATATATATATATATATATATATATACATATGTATATATATATATATATATATATATATATATAGATATATATTATATATATAATATATAATATTCATCATGTCTATCAACACAGACATTTTGGTCAGGGCAGCCAACATTACCACTTGAACCAGGGCTGCCAACCTATCCACTTTGATCAGGACTGCCAACATATCTCTTTTCGTCAGGGCTGCCAACATAACTGATGGTAATTCAAGGCTGCCAACTTATCACATATGGTCAGTAAAGTGATGCCAACACATCATCACCCTTATTGATTTCATGCTTAATAGAATAATAAGTCAAATAAAGAAAGTCAGTATTTATTGTTTATGAATCAAAATATGATTTTTTTTAATCCAAGCCAGCAACTGGCTCACTGCGTGTTCGAGGCTAGTCCACCACATCTTGACTGGGTGCCTGCGCGAGGCTAGACGGAGTGACAGGGTGGCTCAGAAAAAAGTATTGAAGGTTTCATTAGTATGCAAATCTTCGACCCTGACTTCAACTTCCCTTAAGTAGTTATCATAATACTGTACAGTCGCGCACAAAAGTCTCGATACTCTCCGTCTAGATTTTCGGACAAATTGTCAACCTCAAAAGCAACATCTGGCAACTACAGAAGGGGGGGGGAGAAGGTTGGCCACCTTGGCATCAGATTGATTGATTGATTTGTGGCCATTAAAACTTGTGTCACAACATCCAAGTCATTGAACGCGGCAGGCAGCAGAGTTTCCGTGAAGTGACTGAATGATTTATAGGGATCCCTTATTATATCATCTTCCAAATGATGGTAGGGGCTGACTTGTCTTTTCAGGCTCTGAAATATTTTGACTTGGAAAGAAAAGAGTAAAAGGTGAAAGCTAAAGTGACAGAGAGCAAAACCTGAGCTTCGTCAGTCATGCGTGGTTTCCATTTTCAAGCTTCATAAAGAAGGAAATCTCATGAGTAGGTCTATTGGTCAGGACCATTCTTTGCATCAGAGTTGTTCATTGTTAGGCTTAAAGACAGCAGTCTCATGCGGTGTTTTTTTTTTTTTTTTCCAAGAGCACCTCACTTTTGTTTCCCGAAATTTCTTAGCCTCCGAAGTTCAAATATTCCCTCAGCGAGCTGTCACAGGTATCATTTGGCCATATTAAGTTTTGACCAAATTTCTTATATTTCAGTAACGATAAAGACGTTTTCTCTCATTTCGTCTAAACTTTTCTTTAAGAATCCCCTGAATGAACGCACCAGAATAAATATAAAAAAATGTCATAATGAAATTATAATAAATCCATTTTACCAAATGATGCAAAAAACCATATTCTACTCTCAAGAGAATAAAATTTCTCTTTGTCTAAAGCGAAAAGCGCTTTAGTTTCTCCCTTGCAAACTCTGTTCAAGGAAGGTCTGACATGGCGGAGGTACAATAATTTCCCTAGGCATCCATTACAGAGCAGGAAGACAAAGAGACCAACCCCTCAGAGTTTCCCGGGTGTTAAAATGTCCCCAGCACATTTGTTTCGTCAGAGCGTTTAATTTTCGCAAAACCTAAATTCTGTTCGAGCTTTACTGTCGAAATTCTGACAGAAAAGTGGGACCAATGGAAGGACAGGTGATGAATGTGCAAAGTTTTTGAATGGTTGACACAAAGGCTGACGAAAATAAAAAGTTCTGAATGAGAGAATAAGGCTGCATAATCTCTTACTTGAATAAATCGATCGGTTTTGTTATATTTTTCACACAGGAACACGGCAAACACACACACACACATATATATGTATATATATATATATATATATATATATATATATATATATATATATATATATATATATATATATATATATATATATATATTATATATATATATATATATATTATATATATATATATATATATATATATATATATATATATATATATATATATATATATATATATATTTATATGTAATATGAAATAAAAAATATTTCCTCAGCACCTATCACAAGTATTATTCACAAAATGTTTCATTGACAAATGCGCGGAAAAACTGTGCGAATTCTAAAGGTCAAAGTGACATGTTACAATATCCCTAACATTTCCGGAACAAAAAGGAACATTCTAATTTCGTCCGAATTTTTTTCTTCACGAACTCCCGAACAAAGGCACAAAATTAAATACGAAAATTATTTGTGTAATCATATTGGAAAAAATGTATTTTCTCAAATGAAACGAATATCCTATTCTACTTTTAAGATAATCCATTTCTCCCCTCGACTATTAACCCAAATAATCTTCTGTTTCTCCTTCGCAAATTCTGCGGAGGTACGATAATTTACCTAGGCATCCATTACAAAGGAGAATACTATGAACTGAGTATGGCTATGTTCATTCACAGATAAGCCATACTTCTCCAAGACTTCACGAAATCACATGTTGTAGCGTCTAACAAGCGTAAAACGACACGGGCAACGCCAGGCAACTTCCAGAGAGAGAGAGAGAGAGAGAGAGAGAGAGAGAGAGAGAGAGAGAGAGAGAGAGAGAGAGAGAGAGAGAGAGAGAGAGGACTGAAAATAACTGGAAATCCCCAGAAACCTTTACTCAGAGTTCGTGACCTTCACCTAAATCCACTGAATACTTTCTGACTTCTCGACATTGACTGTGACAACCAGACTACCGAGATAAGACCTGCGTCCCGCAGAGAGAGAGAGAGAGAGAGAGAGAGAGAGAGAGAGAGAGAGAGATAGATAAAACTGTCAAGAAGAGGCCACGTTAACAAAATCAAAGCGATGGTCTGGATACCGTACGGACACACTGCAGTTTTACTGGAATTCCTAAACTTATCCTCTTAGAGAGACAGATTTCCCGTTTAGTCCAGATTCCTGATTTCGTAAACGACGAAATGAGGAAGAAGGATTAACGAGAATGAAAGTGCATCGATTTTCGCTAACTCTCTCATAAATCCTCCTTTATCACCCTTTTATGAAATACTTTTATTTCCTCCTTTATTGTAAAAGGAGGCTCCATTTACGCGGGAGGTGAAGAGGCAGGAAATTGTCCTGTGAAAAACTGCTTCCATTTTGCTCTCTCTAACTGCTAAGACATTTTACCGAATGATGTGTGGTTAAATTTAGCTTTAATTCCAGCATTTATGGCTATAAGAATCTTATTCCCTTTCTAATAAATTCCCTGTAGTAATGATTTAGTGACGTTAGCAAATAAGACTAAGCTTTAACAAAGTTCACAAAATAATACTGATTAATATAAATCAAGTGTCACAGTGACTATTGTATAATATTCTCTTTGATGAATTCACAAGTGTTCATGTAAAACAGAAAATTATTCTTTCATATCAATGTGATTCAACTACCGACTTTTATAATGTTTCTGGATGTCAGTAATATATATGTATATATAAATGTGTGTGTGTGTGTAATGTTTTCAAAAATATTAATGTTCTGAAAATCCAGCTGAAACATCACATTACTTTGGAATGAGTTCACGGAGAGGTCGTCCAAGTAAAAGACATTAAAGAAAAAACCACAGCCAGATTAGGGATCATCGTTTTCTAGTCTGATGATTCTGATTCGTTCCTTGATTAGAAAATGTCACTGATTAGTCTCACTGATTAGTGCATTCCTGTGATCTGAGTTTCAGTTTACCAGGATACTGTGTCAGGCTTCCTGAGAACAAAAGTCTCAGCTATACGACAATGTGTGAGATCATTCCCGGTTAAAAATCTTGAAAACTCATCTTCTTCAGGTTTCAGGGACATTTTGGCCCTAGAGAACTCTTCTGTGTATAGATGACACCTTGCCTCTGAAGAAGTCTCTAGAGCAAAGAGGCTGTCTGTTGTCTGTTTATTCAGAAAAGTGGCAGGAAGATTTTGCTTGAAACAAAATGGTATAGTTTCATTTTTGTAGCAAAAGCCATTCGTTTAAAAGTTTTCAGAAAGGTGAAGAAGAGTTTGTTGAATAAAACGATATATATATATATATATATATATATATATATATATATATATATATATATATATATATATATATATATTTATATTTACATATATTTATATATATTATATATACAGTATATATATATATATATATATATATATATATATATATATATGTATATATATATATATATATATATATATATATATATATATATATATATATATATTTATTTCCCTTTTAGACGATTACAGCAGTTAGACTAACTTGCCCCTGGCCATAAAAACTCCTCAAATCAAAACTAATAATTGCAAAATGTTCTTGAAATGTTTTCTTTGAAATAATTCAGAGCCACGAAATTTATAGAAATGACAGGACGAAAGTTGGAGATGCTTTGCCTTCCTCTGGACAGATCTGTTCAGGAAATGTACAGTTGCATGTTGATGATGTACATCACATGCAATGTAACAAATGCTTGCTGACTTATGACAGCAACCCTATTTCACGTTATTTGAAGAACAAACTCTAATTTCATATCTATGGACTTGACACTTCTATATTCATAATAATAGCATTCTAAATTTTCCTTAAAAACAATTAATATATCATTAACAATAAAACTAATCTTCCTTTTCGTTCTGTGGAGTGAAGGAGAATTTTATCCTTATGTACTGTGAGACAGCATTCAGTATCCTGCATTGCACCTTTCCGGTATTAAATTCTCATGTCAAGTGTAATTTCGTTTAGAGAAACAAAACCCAATAACTTCCTCCTAATGGAGAACAGGGGACCACTCCGCGTCCAGCATTTATATTCTAGAACAACAAATATTTTACAGTTGATTAAAAGAAGTGGAATGATGCAAATTGAATGGCCAACATTCGTTCCTGGAGAAAAGGAATTTATCCTGAAAATACATTCAGCTGTTGATTTCGTCATAGCAGCCATTTTATATGAATGCAAAAAAAGATGTTTCAGTTGCAAACCCAACGAACAGGAATAAAATTATAGTTGATACAACACTGGCTTTGCTGGAATAAAGGACGTTTTTTACATTTTTTAATAATAAGCTTGACTATTACTTTTTACTATTATTTATTCAGTTATCTCTGAGGAAGTCTAAGATTTTCTCGTTCCGAGGGAACGAGAAAATTGACATTCCCTCGGAATGTCAGTTTCCGAAACATTTTCCTTTTTTTTTTTTCTCAAAGGAAAAGAAGCTTCAATCTAGTAAATGTTCTCAGAACAGAGCTTTGAAGAAAGCATTTACTGAATAAGCAAATGTTATGTTACTTATATAGGGGCTTGTAAACACGATATGTTAGTTTGTAAATTAGGAGATAAGAGTTGATAAATATACTTTTATTAGAGATTAGTCCTATTTAAATTTACCTTAGAATTAGTTTTCCTTGCCTAAAGGCTCAAGGAGTAATGGGGAGGCCTACCTTCCTGTCAATTTTGAGAGAAAGGCCAGAGTGTGAATAGGGATTTCGCTCAAGTCATTACACCAGTACTTGAGCATAGAAATTGCAACCTCTATCAACAATGAACATATAAACACAAAAAAGATTAAAGAGAAACTTGATATTGTACCGTGTGAATAATTAAGTGTCCTAACTACACCCAGTTTACCTGAGACTCGAGAGATAAGCAATTCAGTAAAAGCGAACAGGAGTTGTTATGAACTCTGAGGGAGGGAGAATTGGGAAGGAAAACACTCGTTTTCCTTATCGAATTATTATTCTTTTCCTCTCATCAACGCTGGTTTGGAAATCTAGATCCATAATTCTCCAGCTGAGAGAACTCCCCAAAAAGTGTGGGATCACAATTTTTTTTGTACTTATTACTTGTTACCCTGTAGCGATATCAATTCCAGTGTATTAAAAAAATGTATAACAATTATATCTGGTTATGCCAATATCAAACTCTGAATACTGAATATAAGATTTGGGTTATTTTAAAGAAAAAAAACCCTTTGAGTTAAAAAAGTATATGGCATGTTATCTTATCTAGCCAAAAAATATGTATGATCTTTTTCTGGGTGGAATTATGATTATATTTTGCACCCATCTCGCACATGCCTGCAGAATGACCATATATTGCAAATTACTTACACCAAAATGGAATGGACAGCTGTACTTAGCGTCCAAATGCTCGAGTGTAAATCGTGATGCTACTTTTATCCCCCAAAAGTTTATTCTCGTCTGATTTATACTTTTTTTTTCTTCTAATTTATATTTCTTTAGGTATTATTTAGCTGTTGCCTGTATCATCTACTATTTGGTCCATTCTGGAATGAGAGAGAGAGAGAGAGAGAGAGAGAGAGAGAGAGAGAGAGAGAGAGAGAGAGAGAGAGAGAGAGAGAGAGAGAGATGAAAATAACTGTAAATCCCGCGCTCCGTGAGGAGAGGAACTTTCATTCAGTGTGGGAAGCCTTCATGAAATATCGCTTTATATTTTCTGAACTTCTTGACACTAACCGTGACAACCAGACCACCGAGATAAGAACTTCCTTTGCCGTTATTATTTATCCACAGAGAGAGAGAGAGAGAGAGAGAGAGAGAGAGAGAGAGAGAGAGAGAGAGAGAGAGAGAGAGAGAGAGGTACACTAGATAAACACTGGAGTTGAGTGTTAATTAACTTCAGATATTTTTAGAAAAATCTCTTAATCGATTTTTACACAAATGGTGATGATATAATTTCCAAGTCTCTAATGTCAAGTTTGAAAAAGATGAAAAGAAAAGTTACTAATTCAATTGGAGGGTTCCATTAATCAACTGTGCATTTTCATTAGTGTTGAAACTTTAAATCTTTACAGTCTTGTTTTAAAGTGTATATGTTATACCCCCTAACAGACTCAAACACTCCTTTTAGAAATGTTACGTAACGGGCCTTGCAGCCTACGTCAGAGACGTGGTAACCCTCAGCTCCTTCCCCTCTCCCCTCTCGCACTCTCTCTCTCTCTCCCTACAGATTCCTCTCTCTCTCTCAGACTCCGCTCGCATATTTCCTCTCTCTCAGCACACAGATCTCTTTCTCTCTCGAACATAATCCTCAAAAAAAGAAATGGATCTTCTAAGGAAACACAATCTTTCCTACATAAATAGATTTATTAACAAACAAAACCCAACAAGTAAAGAATTAACAAAGAAAAGATTAAATGCATAATAAATGAATGATCAAATCAAAACAGTCTAACTAGAGACTTATTCTTACTCTGACTAAAGTCTTACTCTGACTAAAAGTCTTACTCTGACTAAAAACCTTTACACCCAAAACTCTCACACACTCCATCTTAGACATTATACGTCTAGTCTTAAAGTCAACCACATGAGAAATAACCACATTGCAAAGATTGCAGTGTCCTTCTCTATAACCACAGCAATTCCACAGACATCTGTCGAAGAATTAAGCAAAATCGTAATCTCCCACAAATATACAAGTGCAAAACATAATAATGAAAAGTTTAAAATGCATGGTTAATAAACGTTAAACAAAACACAATAAAATAGAATATTAAAGTGACATAAATGGTTATGTCCAACTCTCCACAAATTCATACATGTCTTGAATATGGTAAAATTCACAAGTTCACAGTCCACACAGAAAAAAAAAGAAGTCTGAACTTTACCTTAACTGCCGGTTTCTAAGAGATTGGAAACACACAAAGCTATGTCTGGACGATACCGCTCTTGCTTCGCTAATAATCGATCAGACTTACTTTTGGGCAGAATTAGACACACAATCTATATTTTCTAACGCATGAACTTACGTACTTGCATACCAGCTCGGTCGGCTGTTTCATATACCAGAGCCAATATTGTGTGTTCATCAAGCCAAACAGCTGATTTTGCAACTGAGTGCTAGACCTAGTTCCATCTTGAAGCGATCTTTCTTTCATCACACCTTATAACTGGATATAAATGGTAATTCTAAATTCAGACGTATTTCCTTATATAGTGCTCGGCCACCCCATAAGAGCGTCTCGCTCTCTTAATGGCGAACTAAAACAAAAGAATACGTATAAAACATAACAAATAGATCTATGCTCAATTAGCAATGTCTATTGCACTGCAGTTTTAAGTACTGCTCTCATGAACTACTGCCAAAGTCACTGGGGTCGTTTTCTTAGAGCCCTTGCATGTAGTCTTACAAGCACAAATAAGCTTTACTACCCCCACAATAAGAATTATCAGTAGAATAGCTACTAAAATTATCAATATGGCAGGCAAAATATATTACTGGTACTCGACCATTATTGGATCATCGTCTTCTTCTAACGGCAGAACAGTTATCGGTACCCCTGTTGTAGGCACTGGAACTACATCATGATCGTTACGCATATGACGCATAAATATCTTCTCGGAACTGTTGAACACAGCACGACTAATTACAAGGAAGTCTGTTGATACCACACGGCGCGAAGCATCAAACAGCTTAGATCCTTGAAGAATGAATGACGTTGACTTGTTACCCTGGCACATCGTCGTAACAGGACATTCTTTGCAGTATATGGCAGTAAGAGTTCTGGTGGAGATTATGTGGTATTCAAGTGGAAACTGTACAAAGTCACCTTCTGTCGGTGTCTGTCTATGAACTAATGATAATTCACAACCACCCACAGATACAACTCGCAACTGGAAAACATTACTGTCACACACATACTTCTCCCTAACTAAGGTACATCCTGTCTTATAATCAACTCCCAAACCTTGATACTGATCTCCTAAAATGAACATGGTCTCTAATCCATCCCATGTCACTATTAAGTCTCCAAAAGCACTCGGAAAAGGTCTAATAACAAAACTAAGAAACAGTTTCATGGTACTGACAGGAACGTATACTATTAATCCCCAATCAGACAATCTCACCCTCAAAACATTATAATATAAATACAAATCTCCTCCCGTGAACAATACTTTCGCCCCATGTAGATAAGCGGAATTCCTTAGTACATTTTCTAGGTATCCTAAAGGTAATATATCACCATACACACGACCATCTGCTGCAGCAATAATTGCTTTTATTTGCATTTGCACTTCTATCCTTAAGGAATCAGTTTCTTTCTCAATATTAAGAAAAGTATGTTGGATCATAAGAAGTGCTATTGTCACATCAAGATCTTCTTTCAAACCTTCTACTGTAACTGACAAATCATTCAAAGAATGTCTAATTGTTTCAAAACCACTTCTCAATTTCTCATTACTTTCTTGCAACTGATTTAACTGTTTCCCCTGAGCTATTAGGTCTCTTTGAACTTCTGCTACTTTGACTAAACTTCCGATGGACATCGCTCCAATCGCAGCAATCACACCAACACCTAAAAGAACTAAAGGTGCTGCTCTTTTACTTCTCCTATTCTGTATAGAAGGTGAATTTCCTGGAGTAACGTCAGGAATCCATTCTAACGTTTTGTCTATCCCTTTATCAGCTCTATCTAACGTTATTCTTATTTCTTTCATTAATCTAGTTAAAGAGACTGGCAAAGTTCTCTTATTCTCTACTTCATCTAAAATGAACACGAGACAACAAAAAAAAGAATAAATACCATATATATACAAATATCAACATATTTATCCCTCTAATTATATACAAATGTTCCATTACATCCCAACTTTCTTTAATTTTGAAATATGAGTTAATTTCGTCACACCAGTATTTACATCTTTTACTACAAATCTATTCCCTTTTTTTGATCTCTACAATCTCAAAAGGTCCGTGGAACTTCGGACTTAATTTATAATTCGGATCATTCCGAACATTCACTCTAACGAACACCCTATCACCCATAGAAAAAGCTACTCCCCGCGATTTCGCGTTACTTTTCTCTACTATTGAGCGCGAACTAAGTTCAAGTTCTTTACTGATACACGCAAATCTTTCTCTCGCTGTATTTATCAACAAAGTAACCGTAACATCGCCCTTAACTCGCTCTGGTAACAAATCAAAAGGTCCTTTCAACTTGTACCCATACAAAGCTTCTGCTGGAGATATCTTAATTGTGTCATTCACCATAGTGTTGATACTATATCGCACTTCATCCAAAGATCTGTCCCAATGTGTATCGGAACCACCCACTGTCATGCGTAAAGCTTCGATTATTTTCCGATTCGCCCTCTCACATAACCCGTTCGCTTCTGGTCTATACGGGATTATAGATACTTTCTTTATTCCCAGTAAATTAGCAAGACCGTCTAAAGTCTTATTAATGAATTCCCTACCATTGTCTGTGATCAGACATTCAGGAACACCATATCTACAAATTATCCCCTTAAAAAACGCTATAGCTACTTCCTCAGCTGACTTGTATTTCAGTGGGAAAATCTCGACAAAACGAGTTAACTCGTCAACAACTACTAATAGATGTCTATATCCATAAGCAGATTCTGAGAAGTTACCCAGAATATCCATATGCACTCTCTGAAACGGCCTATTTGGTATGGGATATGAACCCAAACGACACGACACCATCGTCGCCGGCTTATTCGCATTGCAAATAGCGCAATTCTTCACAAAGGCCTCTACTGCGGAAAACATATTTTTCCAAAAGAACTTTGACCTTACGTTTTCATACGTCTTGTCCACACCTAAATGAGGAGAGCCAAATTTACAATGTACAGTGTCTAGAACTTGTGGTACTAGACTCTCTGTCACGATGATTTGTGTAATTCCACCCATGGTTAGAGTACTTTGCAAGTTATACTTAACTTTCCTAACTAATAAATTATTCTCCAACTCTAGTCCAGAAAAAGGCAACTTATACCCTTTCTTCGGTAAAACTCCCCTGAGAAATGCCTTAGCATCTGATAGTAATTTATCTTCATCTTGCTTCTCTTCTAGCAAAGGTATGTCCCAAGTGATATTTTCACCAGTAACATAACACACAACGTTTCCCTCAACATCACGAATAACAATCTCTTCCGAGACTGCTGACACACTATTTCTCCCCGAAGTATGCACTGTAGGAACGTGTATGTCCTCTACATGCGATATCTCAGAACTACTAGTATCCGAGACATGAGACACCAAATGTCTACTCTCGTCTCCCACATAGGATTCGGTATGTACTCCCTCATCCTCAACCGGAAAATATCTGCTCAATGCATTTGCAACTACATTATGCTTACCTTCAATGTATTTGAGGCTTGCATCAAAATCTCTCAATGTCAAAAACCAACATGCTCTCTTGGGCGATAAATTTGGCTTATTAAAAAGCTCTAGCAACGGTTGATGATCTGTAAAAATCTCAACTTTATTTCCCAACAACAACATCTTGAAATGAACAAGGCTAGAGACGACTGCGAAAGCCTCCTTGTCCACAACTGACATCAGCCTTTCGTTACTACCACGCGTTTTGAACTTTCTGCTATAAAAAGCAATTGGGTGTAATTTTCCCTCAAATTTCTGCATCAAACATGCACCTATACCTTCCTGACTCGCGTCAGTCACCAAGGTGAACGGTTGACTAAAATCTGGAAACTTCGAAACAGGTGGGTTCACTAAAGCATTCTTAAGCTTCTCAAAAGCTAATTGCTGACTGTCACTCCAAACAGATTTAACGTCTTCCTGTAATAGATCTGTCAATGGAGACGCTATTGTAGAAAAATTCCGCACAAAAAAGCGAAAGAAACCCGACATACCTAGGAATGAACGAATCTGCTTCCTGGTTTTGGGAACTGGAAAACTCACAATAGCTTTGACTTTGTCATCATTCACTCTGACTCCTTCTTTAGAGATAACATGACCTAGATAAACAATTTCTTTCTTCAGAAACTCACATTTAGCCAATTTGACTTTTAATCCAGCGAACCTTAATCGCTTGAGGACTTCTTTTAACACCTTTAGATGTTCTTCGATTGTATCTGTGCATATGAGAATGTCATCCATGTACACAAACACCGACTTTCCTAATAAACCGTGAAGTACTGTGTTAACCAGTCTAGTAAATGTTATTGGGGACCCTTGTAATCCAAAAGGCATCCTATTAAACTCGTAATGTCCCTTTGGTATAGAAAATGCTGTAAATTTACGACTATTCTCGATAAGAGGAACTTGCAAAAACCCCTGCATAAGATCTGTAGACGAATATATATTCTTGCCACCGATCTCAACAAACAAATCAGGCAAACAAGCCACAGGGTATCTATCTGGGCATGTCTTTTCGTTCAATTTACGAAGGTCTACGCAAACTCTGATGCTACTGTCTTTCTTTGGGACTGCTAGTAAAGGAAAATTAAAAGGTGAGGAGCTTGCCCTAATAATACCTTCTGACTCCCACTTATGAACTTCTTTTTCTACTTCTTCTCTGATCTGAAAAGGAATTCGATACGCTGGAATATATATGGGATTTGTACCTTTCTCTAGGCGGATTGAATGTTCTAAAACATCTGTAACTCCTAGTTTATCTCCCTTCAAAGCAATAATATCTAAATATTCTTTCAACACTTTCTCTACTTTATCTGAATACTCGGAATAATCAGCTTTAGCCAAATGTTCGTGGAGAACTTGACTTCTGAATTGTAGCTCCTCGCTGGGAAACATGTTACCGTCTCCACAAAAACTCACTATCTTATGTTCTTCCTTAAACTCTTCAAAATCAATTACGTAAGTACCCTTGTGATATTTTTTCACTGAGTCTTGATAGCTTACTAATTCTACTGTAGTTACGCCTGCGACTGAAACTTCATTTACTGACACCGTACTCAACGTCTTTGAATTTCTCGGTTCCCTCAACAACGCATACTTAAGAAGGAAACTTTTTCTCTTTCACCGACACTTTAATCAATGTAGGAACTCGCGGGTGCAATTCAATATCTTCTAACAAAAATCCTTTGAAAGACTTTTGCGGAATGTCTTCATTCTCTAATGAATGTGTTACACATGTCGCAGTCTGCATCTTGGGTTTCTCACAAGTTTTTTCCATGTGTATATATGGAACAAAACAACCTGGCTCACCTATTGTAATCCCCTGAATTCCCGTAAGAATATTGATGTTATGTCGCATGCAAGAAGGGTGTCCTAGCAAAACCATTTCACCTAAGGCTAATCCTTCTATGACCAAAAATGGTCCTACTATTGTCTTTCCGCCGATACAAAGCGTAAGAGATGACGAACCTAAGATATTCAATCTTCTCGCCTGTACATCACACACTGTTTCATTAGTAGGGACTAATTTACACTCTGGAAATTTCGAGTGGAAAAAATCAGCATCTATTAGGTTAACTGAGCTACCAGAATCAATGAAGATAGAAATTTCAATGCCATTAGAAAATCCATGTACAATTGGCCTAGGTTCTGGTGATTCTAAGACCTGATTGCTCATTATCCTGTGTCCGTCTTCGAACTTATCTTGTGAAAATTCTGATGTTCGTTTGTGTACCTAGAACTTGCATCATGTGAAATTCTTCTGTCATATCTATTAAAACTACTACGTGTTTTCCCTGAATATTCTCTCTTCTTTGTGGCTGGGCAAAATCTCCACCCATGGTCTGAAGATTTGCAAGCTGAACAATATCTCACTCTGCAATTTGACTTGCTATGTCCTATTTTATCACAATTAAAACAACGAATTGTTGTTACTGATCTCTCTGAGGTTTTCTTCGATTCCACCCGCGCACATGATTTCACTCCTGCATCGTTTCCTAGATTTGAGGAATTTGCATTATTCTGTGGTTTTGAAACTGTTGCTGAAATTTTAGCACCTCCCTTCACAAAACTACTTTCCAGCGTTGGGCATTTTGATAGATTTTTGTTAATCTGTGCAAACAAAAAGGATTCATCTATATCCTGATCAATTCTTTTATCAAAACTATCTGTAATTATATCTGGGACTGACGTTAAAAGGCAGGCAAAGTGTAGCAGTTTTTCAAAACTATCTAAGGAGATATTATTTCCATTTACCCATGGAGAGTTTATCAAAGATTTCTTTAACTCACCTACTGCATCAAATAGGCGAGCACTGTACGCGATTAATGAATCGTTACTCTTGCTAGTTCTGATAAGCGCTCGTAAATTCCGAACAACACATTCGTGGTCAATCCCACCATACGACGCACGTAAAAATTCCTGAAGTTCTTTCCAAGTTTTACACTTTCTGAACCCGAAACCGCGTGCTTGTTCTCCAATGTCCCCTTTGTCTAGATCTAGGAAAGCCTTTGCTTCTCTTAAAGCATCAGCGCCACCCATAATCTTCCTAGAATTCAGATAATTATCTACTGATTCAATAAATGTCTCCACATTTTGAGTTAATTTCCCATCAACTAGTCCCTTAAAATTTGTAATGCCTGCATTAAAATTCGTCAGCCTGTGACTCACAATTGACTGCGATGTCCCTGCGTCTGAGTCTGACATTTTGTGAAATATCACTCTTCCCGATCTTAACAACATAAAATGAAAAGAAAGAAAACAAGAGAAAAGCGAAAGTTAGCCCTCTCCTAAAAGAAGAACAGAAAACTTATTACTTATCACTCGTGCCTTGCTAACAGAAAACGGAGCTCTGTGCAACTTGTGACGTCACCATCTCGAAGAAGACAGAATATGATTTTGTAGAATCATCACATGCTTAATTAACTCACAATTGCCACTAATCACACTTATTTGGGTATTTTCTTAACCCCAAATTGCTCTACATATAACCCTGATCTATTTTCACAACTCACTACTCCCGAATGCTCGAATAGAAACAAAAAAAAAGAATTCACCCTGTTAAACACGTAAACCGACACCTATAATGACCCCATCACAGCAAACTTAATACTGATTTCAGCTAAGCCTCGCGGCTGATAGCCAGTGCCTCGGGCTCAATGTTGGCAATTAGTCTATTTTAAAAAATTAAACTTTTTTCTCGCTGCTATCAAATTAAAGCTTCACCGCTACTACCAGATTGAAACTTTTACCGCTGCCACCAAATTAATCTGTTAGCCTATGCCCACAGACCAAACATTTCTTTGAAGTGTCACGTAACGTGTGTTTGCGATCTACCTTCAGGAGACAATGGCATTTCGACCCTTATCCCCCTCTCTAACACGCAGCCCACACAGACCTCCCCCTGACACTCACTCTACTTTTTTTTCCCTCTCTCTCTCGGCACTCGCTTCGTCTCGCGCATTCGCCCCCCTCTCTCTCTCTCTCTCTCTCTCTCTCTCTCTCTCTCTCTCTCTCTCTCTCTCTCTCTCTCTCTCTCTCTCTCTCTCTCTCTCTCTTGCATTCCACATTAAAGAAATGAAATGGATCATCTAAGGAAACGCAATCTTTCCTACAAAAATAGATTTATTATTTAAAGCAACCCAACAAGTAATGAATAAACAAAGCAAAGATTAAAATGCATCATAAATGAAATTATCAAGTAAAAAAACATCTAACTCAAGATTTAATCTCAGTTCAACTAAAAATCTGATTGTGGCAAATAGCCTGCAAATTCAAAAACTCTCACATACTCTATCTTAGACATTGTAAGTCTAGTCTCAAAAGTCTACCACATGAGAAAAATAGACATTCCCACAAAGTCATCACCACCACAATGTTCGCACCACAATGTTCCCACAGACATCTGTCGAAAGAATTAAGCACAAATAATAATCTCCCAAAAATATGCAAGTGCAAAACATAATAATGAAAAGTCTAAAATGCATGAGTAAATAGCCTACTGGTAAATAGAACACAATAAAATAGAATATAAAAATGGTAAAAAGGTTATGTTCACTTCCCACACAAGTTCAAAAATGTCTTGAAACATGGTAAAAAACATAAGTTCACAATTCACACAGAAAAACGAAGAGTCTGAACTTTACCTTATTCTGCCAATTCTAAGAGATTGCAACACTCAAGCTAATGTCTTGACGATCTCGCTCTAGCTTCGCTAATGAACGACCGGACTAATTTTTGGGCAGAATTAGACACAAAATCTAGATTTTCTAACGTACGAACTTATGTACCCACATACCAACTCGGTCATATGACTCGCATACCAGAGCCAATATTGTGTGTTCATCAAACAAACGGCTGAAGTAACCAAACTATTTGCTGAATGCAACGATTTGCAACTGTCCGTCTTGACTTACTACCATCCTACAGCAACTTCTCTTCCATCACACCTTATAACACAGTAATGTTAAAATGGCCATATTTTTCTAATATATATATATATATATATATATATATATATATATATATATATATATATATATATATATATATATATATATATATATAATGTAAACTCTATTCTTTCAATATATGCCACTCGCAGCTTTTAGTTTTCTGTAAAGAAAACTATTGATATGACTATTTGTCTGACCGTCGGCACTTTTTCTGTCCGCCCTCAGATCTTAAAAACTCTTGAGGCTAGAGGGCTGCAAATTGGTATGTTGACCATCCACCCTCCAATCATCAAACACGCCAAATTGCAGCCCTCTATTCTCGGTAGTTTTTATTTTATTTATGGTTAAAATTAGCCATAATCGTGCATCTGCCAACGTTATAAGACAGGGCACCTCCGGGCCGTGGCTAAAAGCTTCATGGGCCGCGGCTCATACAGAAAAATCGATAGCGCCGAAGAAACTTCGGCGCATATCTTACTTGTTTCCTTCTGTTCTCAAGCTTTTGCAATCACCCTTAAAGAATTCCACGATTCATGGTTTCATTTTCAACCCTTCATTGCTCACTCAGTTTAATCTTACCTTTTCATTTGTATACCAAGAAACATTATAGTTATAATTATTCACTTTATACCTTTTTCTTTCTGTGCCGTGGGTTTCCTTGCAATCACAGTGACAGAACAATACTGTGCCACCAAACTTGCAATGGGCTAACATAAACAGAGAGAGAGAGAGAGAGAGAGAGAGAGAGGAAGGATGGTGAATGTCCAATTTCAGAAGGGAAATGGCAGAGGGGAAGCTTCTTCTTATTATTATTATTATGAGACAGTGCTGGGTAATGTATGTTAGAACTGCTGGGGTTATGATCGTACTTGTAAGATTACGTCAACTATCAAACTGCAGGCAGGGAGATAGATGTGGATTACGTTATTTATGTGTGTATAAGTAAGTGAGAGAGAGAGAGAGAGAGAGAGAGAGAGAGAGAGAGAGAGAGAGAGAGAGAGAGAGAGAGAGAGAGAGAGAGAGAGAGAGAGAGAAAGAGTGTTTGTGTATGTATGTACGCATGATAACCATGTGGATGATTTGTTGAATGTGATAGATAAAAAACTTGAATTCTGAAGGACCTAAGAACAAAAATGCTTAGCTTAAGTATAAAAAATCCCGTCTAAGATTCCGTTAAGGATATCACAATGGCAATCAAGTGGTTGAAGAAAGGGAAGAGACAAATATTGATAACAATACACCCGAGATGCTGCTGTATGTTAGTAAATAAATATTTTGTGGCTGACCAGCATTTGTAAGATAATTCTGAATGAGGGAAAAGTTCTGAGTGAATGAGAGAGAAGAATAGTTTCTGTTTTGTATATGTGTAAAGGTGTTAGATGAGACTGGAAGAATTGAAAAAATGCAACAGATGGCAGATCGGTTAATAGGATAAGAACTGTATGAATTCAGGCAAGGAAATAGCATAGGGATCAGTTTTTTTTTGCCATTGTGATGAAAAAGCTGTAATTATGTGGCACCCGTGGAACTAAGAAATATTTCTCTTCAACCAAAAATCTTGTTTAAATTTTGTTATCCCAAAATATTATTTATTCTTTGTGATAAGCTCCCAAATTATACATTCTTGCTCGTTAACCCTCAAAATCTCGTTTATCCTCTGTCATTAGCCCCCAAAATATTGTATATTCTTTCTTTTTAACCAAGAATCTCGTTTATGTTTTCTTATTATCTCCAAAATATAATTTATTCTCTGTTGACAAGTCCCACAGACATCTTTTCTAGTCAACCCCTAAAATCTCGTTTGTTCTTTGTCACCAACGCCCAAAATCTCGTTTATTCTTTCTTTTTAAACCAAAAATCTCGTTTGTATTTTCTTATCCCCGAAATGTAATTTGTTCTTTGTTGATGAGCCCCAATTCTTTATTCTCTCTAGTTAACGCCAAAAATCCCGTTTGTTCTTTATCAACACCCAAACTTCGTATAAGCTTCCCCCCATGTCACTGAAACGCTTTCCTGACAGACAGACAGACAGACAAACAGGCTTCTGC
>JANJGK010000027.1:6428167-6433167 GCA_039081455.1 Macrobrachium rosenbergii | reverse complement strand
CTAAAATCATTCCCTTTAACTTGAGCATAATATTCTCACATTCACTCGGCCTTCAAAATCTTGGACCTTATTCGAGACAGACCATATATTTTGCCCCATAGGGTGGTAGTGCCGTCAGTGCACCTCATGTGACGCACTGCAGGCATTATTTAATGTTCTTTGCAGGGTCCCTTCGGCCCCCAGCTGCAACCCCTTTCAGTCATTTTACTGTACATCCGTTCGTATCCTCTTTCTTCCATCTTACTTTCCTCAACCCTCTCCTTACAATTGGTTCAATTTGCAACTGCAAAAGGTTTTCCTCCTGTTACGCCTTTCAAACCTTTACTCTCAATTTCCCTTTCAGCGCTGAATGACCTCATCTAGGTCCCAGCGCTTGGCCTTTGGCCTAAATCCTGTATTCTGTTGTATATATATATATATATATATATATATATATATATATATATATATATATATCACACATTACCACAGGTGAAAAATAAGAAACGGGGTGTAGGTCCTGACCGGTTTCGACTTTATTTCCAAGCCATTGACGAAGGACTGATACAGAGTGTGAGAAGTCACAAATATATATACTACAAGAACAGTACTGACGAACATACACAACCGTTAGAGGCTCCATATCCCCACTCAGGCCGGTGTCGAGGTAGGGGTGGCCTTTAAAACTCATTTGGCTAAAAATCACAATAGACTCTCAGGGGACATTGCTGATAAACAGACCATACCCCACCTCAGATCCACACCTGACAGGTGTCATGGAGGCGGAGTTTGGAAACTCATTAACATTACTACCCTCGTACTGTGTTTACAAATATGATAATCCTATTTTCATATATCTCTACTGCCTACCTTAAAGTTTAAACAATTTACAAATTTCTTTTGATATTAAAGGATCAAGTTTATACATCCCTTGACTGATATTCATATTATGGTTGTAACTTTCTTTTATGAAGCTAGATTCAATGATGTTCCTTTCCAGTGCATTATTAGAATATACAATCCTTTTTGCCCCTTCCCAGTTGATAGCATGATTGTTCTCACTAACATGTACAAATATACCACTGTTCCCTTGTGCATATCTCACACATTTCTTATGTTGTTCAATTATTTTTTCCAGTGCTTTCCCGGTTTGGCCAATATAAAAGTTGTCACAAGACTTACACGGAATTTTATATACACACCCTTTAATATTGTCTGGGGAGTTCTTGATAAGTACATTTTTCATTGTTGTATTGTTCTTAAATGCGACATTAACACCAAAATTCTTAAGAAGATGAGGGATATCTTTCATACTATTATTATAAGGCAGAACAAGCAAATTTTTTGTGTTGTAAGGTTCTTTCTGGTTTTGATACATAGTCTTTTTTGCCGCTTCAAATGCACTGTTTAATACACTATCAGGATATTTCAATTTTTTGCCTGCATTCCTAATCTTATCTATTTCATCATCAATATATTCAGGGCTACATACCCGTAATGCTCTTAAAAACATAGATGAAAACACTGACTTTTTAACCTTATTGCTTTGTCCAGAATAGAAATGCACATAGGAAGAAATATTAGTGGGTTTTCTATACACACTATATTTAAACCCACTACTATTTCTTCGTATGAGGACATCCAGAAACGGTAAGCACCCATCATTTTCCATTTCCATCGTGAATTTAATTGATGGTACTAATTGATTTAACTTAGCAAAAAAGTTTTTTACATCTTGGTTCCCTGGCCATACACAAATTATGTCGTCAACATACCTAAACCATGTTACATTACGTGGGATTATGTTGTTTAATATCTTCTTTTCAAAAAATTCCATATATAAGTTACTTAACACTGGGGATAGAGGGTTTCCCATTGCCATACCAAAATTTTGTGAGTAAAATTTACCATTAAATTCAAATTTACAATCTTTTACACATAATTTAATCAGTTCAATTAAAGTACTTTTAGAAAATGGGATATCCAGCTGTGTGTTCTCTAACAATTCAGATAAAAACGCCATCAGATCATCTATTGGCACCTTTGTGAATAGTGATACAACATCAAAACTTACAAGCCTGGATTCACTATTAATCTCTACACTATTTAGTTTATTTATCAGGTCCACATTATTCTTGATATTTGCATTTGAGATGGTACCTACTAATGGGTTGAGAATATCTACTAAGTACTTCGCTAGCTTGTATGATGCGGAACCAACTGAACTGATAATTGGCCTGGCAGGAAAGTTTGCTTTGTGAGTTTTTATTGTACCATACATGTATGGTAGCGATGGAGAGGTCACACACAACTTCTTTATAAGGCTTTCGTTACCTTTTAACAGGTTTTTCACTTTCTTATTGAAACCACTATTCACATTGTCTATCGGGTTCTTATTTAATTCTTTATATGTGTTATCATCACCTAAAAGATTTTGCATTTTTTCTATATATTCACTTTTATTTAAAATTACAAGGGCGCCTGATTTATCTGCTTTTGTCATGTGTATATTTTTATCTTTTTTCAGTTCATTAATAGCAACCATAAATCTTTTGGGGACGTTTGTGGTGTCTGATTTTTTCATACTTCCATAAATCACTCCCTTAACCATGTTCACTTCTTCATTCGTTAAATCACTATATTTTTCCAAATTACACAGTCCTTTAGTTATTTCCACACTGTTCCTTCCGCCAGGAGATAAAGCAAAGTTTAAACCGTAGCCTAAGGCACTAGTTACATTTCTATCCAGCTGTTTGTTTGATAAGTTGACGACACATTCATGATTGGCGTTGTTGGTCCAAGGGCTTCTTTCAATCAACAGTTTCATTTTATTATCGTGTTTCCGTTTCAGTTTCCGATACACTTGATTCCTCATCTTCACATGACAATATTCACGGAGGGAATCTCTCCAATCTGGTGGTATTGAGGCTTCAAAATGTCGTCTTTTCCTCGTGAGATCTTCAAAATTCTTTTTGGTTTCCAATGTTTTGATGTTGATATGTTTTTCCAATATGGCACGTTGTATTTCACCGAAGGGTTGGTCTTCTAATTTCAGCAAGGAATTGGTTATGAACGATCTTGGTATCACTTGTTCATCCCGACATTCACGTAAAAACCGCAGGTGTTCCTTGTTGGTATGAGCTTGAGTGAGGGCGTCGGCAAATTCTCTGACGGCATATTCCAAGATGGGGAAAAGAACACAGAAAGATCGGAAGGAGCGCGTGGTATCCATTGATGATTATTATCACTTTTGTACGTGATTCATTTATCACACATTACCACAGGTGAAAAATAAGAAACGGGGTGTAGGTCCTGACCGGTTTCGACTTTATTTCCAAGCCGTCAGAGAATTTGCCGACGCCCTCACTCAAGCTCATACCAACAAGGAACACCTGCGGTTTTTACGTGAATGTCGGGATGAACAAGTGATACCAAGATCGTTCATAACCAATTCCTTGCTGAAATTAGAAGACCAACCCTTCGGTGAAATACAACGTGCCATATTGGAAAAACATATCAACATCAAAACATTGGAAACCAAAAAGAATTTTGAAGATCTCACGAGGAAAAGACGACATTTTGAAGCCTCAATACCACCAGATTGGAGAGATTCCCTCCGTGAATATTGTCATGTGAAGATGAGGAATCAAGTGTATCGGAAACTGAAACGGAAACACGATAATAAAATGAAACTGTTGATTGAAAGAAGCCCTTGGACCAACAACGCCAATCATGAATGTGTCGTCAACTTATCAAACAAACAGCTGGATAGAAATGTAACTAGTGCCTTAGGCTACGGTTTAAACTTTGCTTTATCTCCTGGCGGAAGGAACAGTGTAGAAATAACTAAAGGACTGTGTAATTTGGAAAAATATAGTGATTTAACGAATGAAGAAGTGAACATGGTTAAGGGAGTGATTTATGGAAGTATGAAAAAATCAGACACCACAAACGTCCCCAAAAGATTTATGGTTGCTTTTAATGAACTGAAAAAAGATAAAAATATACACATGACAAAAGCAGATAAATCAGGCGCCCTTGTAATTTTAAATAAAAGTGAATATATAGAAAAAATGCAAAATCTTTTAGGTGATGATAACACATATAAAGAATTAAATAAGAACCCGATAGACAATGTGAATAGTGGTTTCAATAAGAAAGTGAAAAACCTGTTAAAAGGTAACGAAAGCCTTATAAAGAAGTTGTGTGTGACCTCTCCATCGCTACCATACATGTATGGTACAATAAAAACTCACAAAGCAAACTTTCCTGCCAGGCCAATTATCAGTTCAGTTGGTTCCGCATCATACAAGCTAGCGAAGTACTTAGTAGATATTCTCAACCCATTAGTAGGTACCATCTCAAATGCAAATATCAAGAATAATGTGGACCTGATAAATAAACTAAATAGTGTAGAGATTAATAGTGAATCCAGGCTTGTAAGTTTTGATGTTGTATCACTATTCACAAAGGTGCCAATAGATGATCTGATGGCGTTTTTATCTGAATTGTTAGAGAACACACAGCTGGATATCCCATTTTCTAAAAGTACTTTAATTGAACTGATTAAATTATGTGTAAAAGATTGTAAATTTGAATTTAATGGTAAATTTTACTCACAAAATTTTGGTATGGCAATGGGAAACCCTCTATCCCCAGTGTTAAGTAACTTATATATGGAATTTTTTGAAAAGAAGATATTAAACAACATAATCCCACGTAATGTAACATGGTTTAGGTATGTTGACGACATAATTTGTGTATGGCCAGGGAACCAAGATGTAAAAAACTTTTTTGCTAAGTTAAATCAATTAGTACCATCAATTAAATTCACGATGGAAATGGAAAATGATGGGTGCTTACCGTTTCTGGATGTCCTCATACGAAGAAATAGTAGTGGGTTTAAATATAGTGTGTATAGAAAACCCACTAATATTTCTTCCTATGTGCATTTCTATTCTGGACAAAGCAATAAGGTTAAAAAGTCAGTGTTTTCATCTATGTTTTTAAGAGCATTACGG
>JANJGK010000027.1:6420667-6423167 GCA_039081455.1 Macrobrachium rosenbergii | reverse complement strand
GAAAAATATGATAAAGTGTCTCTCCAAATATTCGGATCCGAGAGTCGCCATCGAATCTGGGGATTATTCCTGTTGCTGTCTGTTCTCTATTAAATGTGGCTTGGAAATTAAAAAGCGAATATCGAAAGAACAAAATATTGAAACAAATAATTGAATCTGCCTGTGCGGCAAGCCTCTGTAGCCATGGCTGTAATTGATATGAAACCATTTTCAGAGTTGCTATATGGTTTATGAAACAATAGAGGCTTTATATATTTGTCCCTTCATATCCAAATTCCTTTGGATGTGCCTTCTTTAAAACACAAAGTCATCATAATTTTTTCTTTTATATAATATATGTAAGGAACAAGTTAGTATGCACAAGGATTTCATTCCATATATATATATATATATATATATATATATATATATATATATATATATATATATATATATATATATATATATATATATATACTTACGGTATATTAACACTGCAGGCCTTAAATCCAGATGAGAGCTAAAAGGAACCTTTTCTTCCAGTGAAGGGACTGGAACACACACACACACAGTAAAAGTGAGGTACTACAGTACTTAGTGCTCATAGACATTTCATAGACTGGTACAGTTTGTACAGAATGACGACATCTTGTCCCAACAAAACGATATCCTGGACAAACACCAAGTTACAAAGCGCTGACTTCTTCATTCGTCTAGTAGTAATATTTCTTCTTTACTCTTTCTCTTCATTTTCCTCTTGATTCTTCTTCTTCTTCTTCTTCTTCTTCTTCTTCTTCTTCTTCTTCTTCTTCTTCTTCTTCTTCTTCTTCTTCTTCTTCTTCTTCACTGTCACTCGTGTAGGAAAGAAACTCCAAGCGAAATCTACTTCCTTTTAGGAGGAGGGAAGTTGAAAAGCCACGTGCAAACATTCGACCCATTTCATAGCGCCCCCTCCCGCCCCCCATAGGGTCCCTCTAGAGAAAATGGACTACTTTGACACAGGTCTGTTTCGTGGGCAGAGAAAGACAATAAGAACTGACTTTCGTTCTGAAGGGAAATAAGATGTTCATAGTAGTGTCATTCCAATCCTCAGGACAGTATTAGTGTTATATTACCAAAATGGAAAGTGAAACATTAGGAATTAAATTAATTATTGAGAGAAAGTGGACTATTTCGACACAGGTGTGTTTCGTGGACAGAGACAGACTGTAGTTGGCTTTCGTCCTGAGCGGAAATGTCAAGGGAATACTTTTATCAGGATAATCATATCAGTGTTAGATTTCTAAACAGAAAATTGAACCAGAGAAATGAATTCCTTACTGTTTTTATATTCGTGTAGTGATATTAGTAAAGTTAATAAACAAAGCAGTAAAATTCATAATATTTCCTCTGAAAAGGCTTATGTAAAAAATTAACTACACTGTCAAAATACTTTGCAATACTATTAGATAATATCTAGAGAGTAAAGTTTGCCCGTAACTGAAGGCCTCTAACAGACAAGAACTGGAAGTGAAAGTCGAAATAGGGGAATGACAGATATTGTGGTTGCTTTGAATTCAATCACCCAGTATATTAATATGCACTTCAAAGCGAATAGATAAATGAGAAAAAATTACTTTTCATCCACCTAATAAGTTAGACCCGTATGCAGTTATGGGAGAGACTGTAGGGTGAGTGAGAAACAAACATGTGAGGTAATCTTTCAGTTTATTACAAAACATTTGCAAATAAAAGGTTCAACACTGATGTAAATGTTCTTAACGTCATATGAGGTTGACTGGCCTTTTTGAAAGTGCATCTGTATCTGTGAATCACCCCTTTACAGATGAGCCATACCTGGGCAAGTCTATAGAACTGTTTTAAGAGATGAAGACATAAAATCGGTGTTTGTGTGAGTCTGGATCAAGTTTGTGTTATAACAGAGTTGTGTGAGAAGTTTAGGAACAGAGGAAGCTAGATATGGCATGTATGGATGCAGAGAAAGTTCATGACAACTTATTGACTGAGATGGAATGTAAACTTCCAAAATGTATGGTGTTAGGTCGTGTGGAGAAATTAATAAAATGAAAGTAGTGGTAATGTTATGTGATGAGAAACAGGCCATTAAGAGTGGCTGTTTTAACTTCTTTCATATTCTCAGTTTGTTATATTTTCAATTAATTTTTAAATCGTTAGTCTTTTTTTAACTACTTCTACAGTTGATCCATGGTCAGGATCACTGTTTTTACTGATTATTTTCCCGGTGACTTTGTTTTGTGTCGTCCCTTCGTTCATCCTTTTGTCTCTCGTGATGTGCAGTGATCGCCTGTCCCTCCTTGCCTTGCTGCTGCTGAGTCTGAACTTCCAACCCTCAGAGGATGAGAATTATTATCTGCGGCAGACGTTTGGCTTTCCTAACTCGCTGAATGGTTCACCTCATAGTTTGTATTGGCAGATGTTTTACAGACGGACGGATGGATGCCATTCCCTCCTGCCTCCAACACGCCTTATATATATATATATATATATATATATATATATA